>JAODAL010018126.1:0-75644 GCA_025379985.1 Phyllomedusa bahiana
GCTGGGAGAAATTCAGGATGTAACTCGGATCAGTACGGAAAAGTAATGTTGTACAGTACGCCCCGCAGAATAGGAGTGAGTCGGGGAGTATAAACGGATGTAACTCGGGATATCAGGATAAGAAATGTTGTAAAAGTGACTGAACAGCAGAATAGGAGTGCAGCTCTGGAAAATACGGATGTAACTAGGATCATAAGGTAATAATTTTGTACAGTGACTGCACAGCAAATAGTGAGTCGCTCTGGAGGTAATACAGATGTAACTCAGGAAATCAGTACAGGAAAAAGTAATGTATGTACAGTGACTGCACCAGCAGAATAGTAAGTGCAGCTCTGGAGGATAATACAGGATGTAACTCAGGATCAGTACCGGATAAGTAATGTATGTACAGTGACTGCACCAGCAGAATAGCGAGTGCAGCTCTGGAGTATAATACAGGATATAACTCAGGATCAGTACAGGATAAGTAATGTATGTACAGTGACTGCACCAGCAGAATAGTGAGTGCAGCTCTGGAGTATAATACAGGATGTAACTCAGGATCAGTACAGGATAAGTAATGTATGTACAGTGACTGCACCAGCAGAATAGCGAGTGCAGCTCTGGAGTATAATACAGGATGTAACTCAGGATCAGTACAGGATAAGCACAGTGCTGAGAGGTGACTGAACTTTCTGTACATTTGCATTAGTGCATGTAATAGATAAAACCTGGATATTGTGAGACAGTGACATGTGGAGTTGTTGAGGGCAGGTATATTTCCCCTAGAGTTCTCTCTTATACAGGTTTGGGGAGTTTGTGGGCAGATGTGTGTCACACAGAGTCCTGGGCTCTGTAAAGGAAAACCGGCAGCTTGTTTGTCACTAGCACTAAGTTACTGATATGTCTTAGTTTAAGTATAGAGGTTCCAAGTCGCTTAGTCCGGGCGGTTTTTTCTGGAGTGTCCAAGTGATGGGTGGGAGGCCACTGCTGCCATATACCAGGGGAGGCTTGCACTTGCACTTGCTGAATAAACCCAGGCAGCTCCTGGACTTGTATATCCCGTGCCTCTGTCTGTTGAGGCCCATGTTGCCTTCCTGCTCGTTTTGCTCACCCCCACAATATGTATGAGACATTTTATAAATAACTAAAAATGTGTTTTTTAACATTCGCCGAGTTATTCCCCTAATATTGTGTTGCAATCTGAATGATACTTTGCATTATAGCGATGATGACATATTTGGCATTGGATACGTTATAATTGGCTCCGCGCATAGCACTTTTATTTAGCACCATTATACGGTACTTAGCTGATATTCATATGCTCCATACATGGCACGGCTACACTTGTTAATTGCAGTCAGATTCTGCATGACTCAGTTTTATGGCTTCTTCACCAAAGTAGTAGATAAATATATCATTCTTCGTACTTGATGTGCTTTAATGTTATCCTTACAATCTATCTATCTTGATTCATTCCTACCATTATATTAAACGTTTAGGATATGAACTTGAGCTATTGATTTGTCTTCTTACTACATTTATTTTATGTATTTTTTGTGTTCTCTGAGGACATAGAGATCAATATTTGAAGTCTTTCTTTTAATCTCTAGGTGTCTCCTATACGATTGTTCTACATTTATCTGTCCTTCTTGCCCTGTTCATCGTGGTGATATCTCTGAACAGCACACCAGGTGGTCAGATGTGGAACTGCGGGGTAAATTTTTGCTGTTCACTATCTTCATTCCTTTCTACCATTTATTAAACATTTAGGATATGAACTTTAGGTATTGATTTGTTTGATTACTACATTTATTTTATGTATTTTTGTGTTCTCTAAGGGCATATAGAGATCAATATGTGAAATATTTCTTTATTTTTACCACTAGATGGCTCTTTGTATGATTGTGGTACAGGTGTCTGCCCTCCTTGTCCTGTTCATAGATGTGATACCTAGGAACTACACACCCTGCGGATGGATATCGTGGTATTGCAGGGAAAATTTCACAATGATAATTATCTGTTTTGATTTATTTCTACCATTATATAAAACATTTAGAAAATGAAGGACACATAGAGATCAATCTGTAAGGTTTATTTTTATTTTTACTTCTAAGTGACTCTTTAAATGATTGCGCTACATGTATCTGCCCTTCTTGTTCTGTTTATAGACATGATATCAACGAACAACACACCCTGAGGTCAGACATGGTACTGCAGGGAAAATTCCTCAATGTGTTAAATAAACCTGGAAAAAAAAGTATGTAAAATGTTTTCATAGTAGGATCGAGCTCCTCACACAATTACAATTAACTACAGTGTAAACAATATGATTCCAAGGTATTAAGAACAAAATTGTGAATTATACGAGACACTGCATGACTATGTGTATTGGTGATTTGAACAAAATTACTTGTAATGTTTATTTTTTTTTTCATTTTTGTAGCGTCTTTTAGCCTCTTAATTACTGATGATTGAGTACTTTTGATACTATTATGGTAGGGTAGCTTTTGATCATTCGTGAGAATATATTCAAATAGCAAAATGTGATAATGCAATTCTCTTATGAATAAACCTATGAATTACCTAAAGTAATAAAAATGCCTTAAAAATTCTCTCTCTCTCATTCTTCTGGCATTTGGCAAATATAAATAATTTTGGTTTCTAATTGACCTAAAACGGGGAAGGTTTAATTTGGGTTATATGTCAGGAGTGAGAAAAACCTGCAGTTGGGGCTTTATATATATAGTGGATGTAAACTTCAACTGGATTTTAACTATATATATTTATAGTTGAATCCAGTTGAAGTTTTTATCCACTTTATATATATATATATAAAGTCCCATTGCAGGTTTTTCTCACTCTCTGACATGAAATATATATAGTTGAATCCATGTATACAGTTAAATCCAGTTGAAGTTTCCATCCGCTATATATATATATATATATATATATATATATATAGCCCCATCTGCAAGTTTTTTCTCACTCTCTGACATGAAATCAGAATAAACCTTCCCCGTTTTAGGTCAATTAGGAACCAAAATTATTTATATTTGCCAAATGCCAGAAGAAAGAGAGAGAGAGAATTTTTAAGGCATTTTTATTACTTTGGGTAATTCATAGGTTTATTCATAAGAGAATTGCATTATCACACTTTGCTATTTTAATATATTCTCACAAATGATCAAAAGCTACCCTACCATAATAGTATCAAAAGTACTCAATCAGCAGTAATTAAGAGGCTAAAAGACGCTAAAAAAAATAAAAAAAAGACCTAGGATCCCTGTGCATGTGTGAGGAAAACATCCCCGTCATACGCAGTGGGCACTTGTATACACAAAAGATGTGTGTGCATTAGACAAACCCATGTGCGCATGCACATTACATGAACCGCACATTAATGAGTGCTAAAAACAAAGCAGAATAAATAGAGAGACAACATTTGTAGAAATGTATGCTATAGAAATATATGCTGTACAAAAAGAAATCAAATCACAGGTAACATAGCAAATACACCCAGAAAAGTCTCCCACTTGTTGTTATCAGTAAAAATAATACATGTATAACCAAAAGACAATAAATGCTAAGATAGTAAACCCTAAAGGGGTTTTGCCACGAAGTAAAATTGACGTGGGAAGCTTGCAAATGAAATAACAAACATTCTCACCATTCATTATTATTAAAAATTCTGCACCGCTTTATTGTTTTGCTGCTCCTTTAATAAAACCATTGTTTACAGCTATTCCAAGGGATACGACCAGGGCTGTGAAACTCCCCAGGGCCTGGTCGCAAAATGCTCAGACATCACCTCTCCTCTGAGGCAGCTACTGAGTGTTCAAATCCCAGGTGCTGTCATTCTACTCCCGTCCTCTGTGCTCCTTAGTAATCACACACACTCACTGCTGAGCGAGTGTTCAAACCCAGGAGCTGTCACTCTCCTCCCGTCCTCTGTGCTCCTTAGTAATTAGTCAAACAGTGCAAATAAATAAAAAAGAAACCTCAATCAGGTCTGTGCATTGATAAAGAGAAATAAAATCCACAGGTTTAGTTCCTGCAGGGATTTGAGCCAAGGACCCTTGAGCCTGGAGGCAAAAACTTTACCTCTCAGCTACTCACAATGCTTTACATAAACAGACCTTTCTTTGACTACAGAGAGGAAAGGCCTGGTGATGTCATCCTGCTGGGTCACATTGATTATGCAATTCAAACAAAATCACACACACCCTCTTCTGAGCACACAGAGCTGAAGAGCTGGATACAGGAGGTATGAAATGAGAGCGTGGCAAAACCCCTTTAAGTGAATCTCAATAGGAATTAAGTAAATCTCAATAGGGGTTGATAAATCAGACAACTGCCCTCAATGCCTCATGTTATTCAAAGGGGTTGATTGCCTTTAGTTTAAACCTCCGAACCATCTCTCTTTTGACTGTGCAGCATTTTGTCCTTGATGCGTCATCGTAAAGTGAAAGGGGATGAATTTCAATGGCTATAACACAAGATACAAAAAACTTATATGATGATTATTATCCGATATCTGAAGTTCTAACAGTAAAAGTTTGAAAACTTTATTAAATTTACCCGGTAACTTTAATGAGGAGTAACCTCTAGCCCCAGGTATTTCAATGCATGAGCAGCCGCTTTTCTCCCAGCCAAGTCTATCTCTCTTTGATGTCCATTATATTAAATAGATCACCTTTATGTACAGAAGAATGTCATCCATGTTCAGGTTCTATCATTTACTGGAGATCAGAAACAAAATGTCTGGTTATTTCCTTCCAGATCAGCAAACACAATGTCTACAGAGCGATTGAGAAGTAAGGTCATTTTTATTTCTCAATTTCAACATCTCCAATACATTTCTCACATAACATAAAGATGTTTCTTCTGCTAAAAGACTCCCCGCTGAGGGGATGATTGCTGACCCCTGTCGAAATCCTGCCAGCGATTACGATTGTGAACAAAGCAGTAAATGTGTTTCAGAGTCACAGTTACATGATTAGATGTCTTAAAGTCACAATCCCTTCCCCCTATGAAAATGTATTCTAAACCCGCCATCAAAATGAAGCCGCCGCGGCGATAATGAAGGACGTTTATTGAAAATCCAAACATGAATTGGGCCTCGTACTTATGAGACTCGAGAATGAGGCGGCTCTATCTGCAAATCTCAAAGAATGACGCACTTCCATCAATGCCTATATACAGTGTTCCTGCTACCGGGTACGTAAAATAATCAGGTTTTATCCCATTGCTTACAGTATTCTGTATAACAGGCTTCATTCCACCTCCATGTTTTAGCTCCACTTCTCTAGATTTCCATTCTAGGAAGTGTACCGTTATGAACAGGGCCATCTTATCCATTGGGCACACTAGAAAAAATCAAAGAGAAAAACACACAAAAAATAATCCTAGGAGAGTTTGTGAATCCATAAAGTCACTGAATATGCCCCTACAAAAACTCTAAATCTAAAATATACCTTTTATTACTTATCCATAATATTAAAATCAAATATATACAATTCCTAACACCGCCATTACTTAATCAATATATTGATGTAATTAGTCTACCCCTTGTAAATATCCCTACACTAAACTAATACAGGCCTGGGTCATAGCCCTGAAAAGGACGGCCCCACCTCAGGTGGCTGGCCCTATTAAATGACTAGGCTATCCCTAAAAGGCAGCTACTCAATATATTTAATTATTATTATAGCTACCACAGGGAGGCCTTAAAGGAGTTGTCTCACTACAGGCTTTCAGCCTACCTCAGTGTGTCTGGCAGCATAGGATTGTTGAATTCAGGGGCGTGCTTCTTGTCTGCCTCTTCTCCTCCCCATTCCTCCTCCCCTCAGCACACAGACAAATCTCCTCCTCCTCAGACTGCAGTAACTTCTATACAGCAGGGAGAGGGCGAGGGGGTTTGCTGCCACAGTTAACCCTGTGTGTGCCTGCCTAGATCTGCTACTCACTGCTGGATCAGCTACACTGTCAGCTCCACAGAGTCAGGAGACAACAGGGAGAGGGCTGATCTATGAGTAGCTATGGAGCCAGAGGTCTGTGAAACTGTGTATGCTAATAGCAGAGCAGGGGGGGATGTAAAGGTTCCTATACCCCCTGCTTAGCATACAAATCTCCATGGACACCTCAAGCAACAACAAACAAACCCTGTTCTGTGCAGTCCTCCCATCAGAACAGACACAGGGCAGCTGTGAAGTTTGTTACTATAATCACGATGTGTCACTAATACAGCAGAGCAGGGAGGGATAGGAACCGTTCACATGCCCCCGATCTGTTCTATTAGTATAGTCAAAGCTCCACAGACACATCATGATTATAGTAACACACTTCACTGCGGTCACATCGTACTGACCACAGATCAGCCTCACCTCTACTCTCCTCAATCTGTGTAGAGAGCAGGAGGGAGCAGGCACACACAGGGTTAATCCAGGCAGCACAGCTACACAGACACAGTTGCTGGGAGTAGAGCCCTCCCTCCCCCTCCCCTACAGAAGCATCACAAGTGCCCTCATACTGTGCGGGAGGGGCTCTGTGCTCCGACCTGTATTGAGAAGCTGATGAGTCACCAGCACTGGCAGCCAGTGAGATAAAAATCAACAGGTCTGTGGCTATAGTGATTGGAGGAGCTGATGCACTCCTACTACCAGGGATAACTCAAAATCAGTAGGACATTTGTAATGAACATATATTGCAAAGCTGCTTGTTTTTTAAAGATCTTTTAATTAAAACCCAATCATTGTAGCAAGACAACCCCTTTAATGACACTTTACAAATAGTATAATCAGATAACCGTATCAATATAGACAGTCAGATAGATTTCGTCAATTCATCATAAATACACCAAATCCAAAAGCTGATCTGATACTAAAAGACTTAAGCCTGTATTAGTATTCTATATGATAACTTCATAAGAGATTAGAAATAGAAACAGGGAGGAACATAAAACATTGTCATATACGACCTCATATCCATTTTGGTCCCCCTTCGTTCCCCTTTCGTATCAGATCGGCTTTTGGATTTGGTGTATTTATGATGAACTGACGACATCTATCTGACTGTCTATATTGATACGGTTATCTGATTATACTATTTGTAAAGTGTCATTAAAGGCCTCCCTGTGGTAGCTCTAATAATATTTAAAGATATTGAGTAGCTGCCTTTTAGGGATAGCCTAGCCATTTAATAGGGCCAGCCACCTGAGGTGGGGCCGTCCTTTTCAGGACGATGACCCGGCCTGTATTAGGTTAGTGTAGGGATATTTACAAGGGATAGATTAATTGAATCAATATATTGATTAAGTATCGGCGGTGTTAGGAATTGTATAAATTTGGTTTGAATTTTATGGACAAGTAATAAATGGTATATTTTAGATTTAGAGTTTTGTAGTAGCATATTCAGTGACTTCATTGGGCACGCTAGGCATTTCCTCGGAGACCCCACAAGCACACTGTGCTCAGGTGGTTGAATGTTTGTCATGGGCACATACCCTGGATTTCTGGGTCAGAAATATTCTTGTAGGCTGCAGGGTGCCTAAAAGATGTTATTGAGGTGTCACCAAAGGAAAATTTTGCAAAGGGCACCACGTAGCTTTAAGGGGTGTTCTCACCATGTTGTTTCACATAGCCTGATCTTCACAGCCAGTCTTAGGTGTCCACTTCCTATTTAGGTTAAGGGTGGCTCTACAGCTTCAGAATCCCACTTCTTGTTCAGGCTGTGAGTGGTTCTACAGCTTCAACCTCACACTTTCTGTTCAGGCTGTGGGTGATTCTACAGCATTACGTTTTCACTTCCTGTTTAGACTGTGGGTAATTATACAGCTTCAGGCTCCCGCTCCCTGTTCAGGCTGTGGGCTGTTCTACAGCTTCAGGCTTCCGCTTCCTGGTCAGGTTGTGGGCTGTTCTACAGCTTCAGGCTTCCACTTCCTGTTCAGGCTGTGGGCGCTTCTACAGATTCAGGCTCCCACTTCTTGTTCAGGTGTTGGTGGTTCTACAACTTCAGGCTCCCACTTCCTGTTCAGGCTGTGGTTGGTTCTACAGCTTTAGGCTCCCATTTCCTGTTCAGGCTATGGACAATTATATAGCTTCAATCTCCCATTTCCTGTTCAGGCTGTGGGCGGTTCTACAGCAGTGACTAATATTTCAGCTCTACTATTCCTAACTAATTCTGTTAGTGGGATGTGCTGATGAAGGGGTCTAAATAGTAGGGCAAAAGGCTACAGAGCTCTAAAGGACAAAAATTTGTTAGTAATAAAAATAAACAAGCTTCTGTGCTGCTGATAAGACACAGCAGGGAGTGATGCCACCATTGTGGTCACTACTGGAACAGAGAGAGGTGGTAATTAACCTAGGGAAGCTTGTTTACACAAGTAGGAGATGAGGACTGTTCAAACTCTGAAAGGAAGCAAAGTCAGTACAGCAATGCATTTGGTAATAGTCTTTATTTACCTTTGCTGACATATTTAAAGTCAATCAATGAAACAGGAACACCTCTTTACATCTGCATTAACCTCCATGTCTTTGCCTGATATACACAGTGGCACATTTGTGACCACTCAAAAATTAACTGCAGACTGGAAAAGTCCATTCCTCTTCAGGGGGAATTAGCGGAGAAAAGCCCTCCCCCTTTGCATAGACATGTTCTTCTGTCACCCGAAAACCGGACGGAAGAATGAACATGTTCTATGTTTTTCGGATCGCTGGCGGTCTTAAAAATCGTCCGGCGTAAAATCCGTGCGGTGGGGACTGCTGCACGGATTTTCCATTAAGGTCAATGTTAAAAGTTGTCACCCGGTTTACAGGTGTTTTTCAAAACTGATAACCGTCTGTAAAACCGGGTGAAAAACCCGTGCCGTGGGGACATGGCCTAATAGTACATCACAGATAATGACCTCTACAGTACTTAGCATCACACACAAGTAGTGCCCTCAAAAGACTTGTTGATAAGAAATAGTGCCCCTGATACTAATAACCATAATGGGCGACATGTACGAAGGGGCTGCGGCAGATATCTGGCGTTTCTACAGCCTGCGGGAGGCGGGGCGCACTAGAACCGTACAAAGCTATAGATTTATAGCTTCGCTACGTCATTTCTAGGTGCATTACTGCTAGAACAGGTAGAGCACTTTCAAAGTGGTTTACCTGAGCCAGAAATGTCGTCCTAGCGCTAGAATGCGCCTGATTTTTGACCCGCTGTAGAGCAGGTTCATAAATCAGGCGCATTCTAACCTATTATTATGCGCATGAAATTTGGTGTGTAAACGCCAAATGTCATACATGCCGCCCAATGTCCTCAAATAGAATTGCCCCCAAAAATAATTATGCCCCAAAATATAAGTACATAATATAAGTCAATAAAATATAATTATAAGTAAATAGTATAAATTATATGAGTAAATTATAATTAAGTAATATGAGTAAAATATAAGTATAAGTAAATAGTATAAATTATATGAGTAAATTATAATTACGTAATATGAGTAAAATATAAGTAAATACTATAAATAATATAAGAAAATTGTGCCCTTGGATAAAAATGTTCATACTCAGTGCTTTCAAAACTGCAGTAACTGAAGATAACCGAGTGCACTTAAAGGGGATGTCTCACTACAAGGATTGCTTTTTATGTTAAAGATCTTGCAAAAACAAGTCACTTTGCGATATATGTTTATTAATAGTATCCTACCTATTCTGAGAGATCCCCTCTTGCATGGGCTGCATCAGCTCCTCAGGTCGCTATAGCTACAGACCTGTTTGATCTCTCATGATAGGCTGCCAGCACTGGTCGCTATAGCTACAGACCTGTTCCATCTCTCCTGATAGGCGGCCAGCACTGGTCGCTATAGCTACAGACCTGTTCCATCTCTCCTGATAAGCTGCCAGCGCTGGTTGCTATAGCTACAGACCTGTTTGATCTCTCCTGATAGGCTGCCAGCACTGGTTGCTATAGCTACAAACCTGGCTTCTACTGCAGCCTAGTGGAAGCCAGTAAACACGCCCCTGAATTCTAAGTGAAACAAATGAGGGAAGATTAATCAATGTAGTGAGACAACCCCTTTAATAGTAATAGTGCCTATGAGGGAGCCTTAATGCTAATAGTGCTCCTCCAAAGTGTCCCAAAAAGTAACTGCTCAAGAGTTCTCCCTCCATTGTAATAGTGCCCCAACTGTAATTGTATCAGTCCCCACCACATAATACCACCAATTGCAAATATTCTCCTCCAGAATGCCCGAATTATTAATAGTGCATCCCCGTAGCGCCTCTTATAGTAATTATTCACCCCACAGATTCCTATCAGTAGTATTGTCCCCAATAATGGCGATATATGTCTATTAACAGTGTCCTACCTATTCTGAGATATCCCCTCTTGTATGGGCTGCATCAGCTCCTCAGGTCGCTATAGCTACAGACCTGTTTGATCTCTCATAAATAGGCTGCCAGCACTGGTCGCTATAGCTACAGACCTGTTCCATCTCTCCTGATAGGCGGCCAGCACTGGTCGCTATAGCTACAGACCTGTTCCATCTCTCCTGATAGGCTGCCAGCACTGGTTGCAATAGCTACAGACCTGTTTGATCTCTCCTGACAGGCTGCCAGCACTGGTTGCTATAGCTACAGACCTGGCTTCTACTGCAGCCTAGTGGAAGCCAGTAAACACGCCCCTGAATTCTAAGTGAAACAAATGAGGGAAGATTAATCAATGTAGTGAGACAACCCCTTTAATAGTAATAGTGCCTATGAGGGAGCCTTAATGCTAATAGTGCTCCTCCAAAGTGTCCCAAAAAGTAACTGCTCAAGAGTTCTCCCTCCATTGTAATAGTGACCCAACTGTAATTGTATCAGTCCCCTCCACATAATACCACCAATTGTAAATATTCTCCTCCAGAATGCCCGAATTATTAATAGTGCATCCCCGTAGCGCCTCTTATAGTAATTGTTCAGCCCACAGATTCCTATCAGTAGTATTGTCCCCAATAATGGCCCCATTAATAATAATGCGCCCCATAGTGCCCCCAAAATTGAGTGCACCACAAATGGGGCAATCGGAGGACGCAGAATTATCTTGGTATTTAAATCACCGAGATAACATAGCAAGGTTATTAATACGACTGAAGTACAAATATGTTCATGGAATCCACTGAAACTCATAAACAACAAGACTGTGAGCCAAATAAGTCAGCTCCATAGTATCAGTTCTTATATTGTGCTGCCAATAATGCCTCCTTTATCCTGGCATCTTGTCTGTGACGCCTGCCGGGCTATTTCTGAGTTCTGTGTTGTTTTATGGATAGGTTCGTGGATATAGCAATAAGGATACTTTGTTCTTTGCTGAGAAACTTTGTAAAGTTTCTTCCTGTTGACATAAGACTTTATCACTGCCGACAAATTGCAGAGGAGCCAAGTGAGGATGCCCATGTATTGCATTTGCCACAACCTGGGTCGTCCCAAATTTGTTACCATAGTGGTTTTATGAAAGTGCAATTATCCCAATACTAAATTACCCCCATGAAAACAATCTCTGTTTTATTAATATTTTTCATCAGGCTCGGACTGGCCCCCACAAGGGAGAAGGGGAGACCTCCAGGGGGCCTCTGGGCATGGTGGGCTCCTTTGAAGGAGAAAGGCAGAGAAAAGAGGCAGAAGCCAAGAGGTAGAATGCAAGTTTCCCCAGTCGTTTAGAGTAGCTAAAGAATGGGCCAGCAAGAATCAACACCACTGGTGGTCCGGCAACATAAGGAAGGTGTCATACTCAGAATAAAATATAATGAAAAACAATCAGCACCAAAAGAGAACATGAGACAGGGGGCACTAAGTAAGGAGAAGAGGGCTTCTCCTGCAGTGATGATGAGTCAGGTTTTTGCTAGATGAACTATTTGGCATCAGGTACCTGGGATCAATTACTTCTATGGAGGTATTGTAAATAGTGTGGCTCACTGACTGTGGATACATTAGACCAGCTTACCTAACACATTGTGACATATATACTGGATGCTATGTTCCATATGTAATGCAATGCTGGCTAACAAATAATGTGACCAACATAACAGGATGTATAACCTCTCCTTCCATTTTTTAGCTCTTTCTGTTTATACATCATGTTTATATTCTGTTGCATTATTTAACCCTGTTTTGTCTTAGACCCCCATATATATCCCTTGATAAGATTGAGATTGACAAGATTCTTGAAGCCCACCAGTGGAGTTGATTCTTGAGGCCACTAGTGGAGTGATTCCTGTGGCCACCAGTGGAGTTGATTCTTGAGGCCACCAGTGGAGTGATTCCTGTGGCCACCAGTGGAGTTGATTCTTGGCGGCCACCAGGGGAGTTTATTCTTGGAGCCCACCAGTGGAGTTGATTCTTGAAGCCACTAGTGGAGTGATTCCTGTGGCCACCAGTGGAGTTTATTCTTGGAGCCCACCAGTGGAGTTGATTCTTGAGGCCACCAGTGGAGTGATTCCTGTGGCCACCAGTGTAGTTTATTCTTGGGGGCCACCAGTGGAGTTTATACTTGGAGCCCACCAGTGGAGTGATTCCTGGGGCCATCAGTGGAGGTGATTCATGGGGCCCACCAGTGGAGGTGATTCATGGGGCCCACCAGTGAGGTTAATTCTTGGGATCCACCACTGGAGATGATTATTAGGGCTCACCAGTGGAGATTATTCTTGGTGTCCACCAGTGGAGTTGATTCTCAGGGCCCACCAGAGGAGTTGATTATTAGGTCCCACCAGTGGAGATGATTCATGGGGCCCACCAGTGAGGTTAATTCTTGGGATCCACCACTGGAGATGATTATTAGGGCTCACCAGTGGAGTTGATTCTTGATGCCCACCAGTGGAGGTGATTCTTGGAGCCTACCAGTGGAGTTGATTCTTGGGGCCGACCAGTGGAGTTGATTCGTGGGGCCGACCAGTGGAGTTGATTCTTGGTTTCCACCAGTAGAGTTGAATCTTGGAGCCCACAAGTGAAGTCCATTCTTGGGGCCCACCACTGGAATAGATTCTTGGGACCAACCAGTGAAGTTGATTTTCGAGGCCCACCATAAAGCTATTGTACATTAGGGCTCATACTGAACATGACACCTGCACTATGCTCCTTGCTTTCTGGCTTTCTTTTTTTCATATCTCCATGAAACGCAGCCAAGGCTTGTCATGCCCAGGGACCAACATGAATAGAAGCCAAAGAAGCACATGGGACCACTGGGGGTCACCCCTATTTCGTGTTGGGCTGATTCTTGGGGCCCACAGTGGAGCTGATTCCTAGTCCCACTAGTTGAGTAGATTCTTGGGCCCACAGTGGAGCTGATTGTTTGGGACCACCAGTGGAGATGACTCTTGGGGACCACCAGTGAGTTGATCACTGCGGCTCACCAGTGGAGGTGATTACTGTGGCTTATAAGTGGAGTAGATTCTTGGGGCTCATTGTACAGCTACTGTACATTACGTCACATGCCTCTTGTTTCCTACCTCTTTTTTTCTTCCTCAACGGGGGTGTTCTCTATTCCCCTGAAGGCCAGGTCGAGCTTGCGTGCAAGCATTGGAGAGGTAGAGAGATATTGCTGTTGGCCATATGAGTATTGGCTGACTGATATCTAAGTTGTATGGCACCTAAACAGCAAATTAGTTATAATCCACTGATGACACATGTTAGAAACTTTACAATGTGTAATGCAGCTTTCATAGAATCCAGAGGTATATAGGTCAGAATTTTCGTCATTGACTTCTATGGGAGAGTGTATCGAGCATGCTCTGTGCTATATACCAAGGTTACCAAAAGAGGGAGAGGATCCAGAGCCGCCTTAACAACATTATGGGCCCCTGGGCAGAGCACTGCAGAGGGCCCTGTCCAAATACATGACATCACACTAGGTCATGCCTCTAGCCGTCCCCATGCTGATCCATATTATCACACCACTTATGTCCAGCAGCCTACAGCCTACAAGACTGATTGGCAGGGCAGGGAGCCTTTGGCTCAATTCTCCACCATGGTTTTTATTTGTTTGATTGTCCTAAAAACACATAAACAGTAACATAAGCAAAACCAACATTGGGACTATGGGTATGTTTCTTGTATTCCTGGGACAAGCTTACCCCACCTGGGGCCCCTATACTTGTGGGGCCCCCGGGCAATGGCCCTGAGAGTATCTGAGCTGTATCAATCACATATTGTCAATTTCAAGACCCCTTCATATCTGCCTCCAGATTTACAATCATAGAGATTTTATCATTTATTGCAATCCTGCTCCCGATGACTACTTACCCTGCCTGTTGTGTACACAGCACCAGCTGGGAAGTGACAGGTGTGAGCATATGGTGAAGACTCAATCTAAAAAGTGCCACTTTTATGGATATAGTTTAAATATAGATAGTGACATGGAAAAGAACATCAACACTGAAAATAAGATGTAGAATTTAATTAAGACAACGTGTCCAACAATGTGCATGAAAATTCCAGGACATTATCCCATCACATCGTCTGTCGGGGATCACAGCTGATGGTGGATTTTGATCATTGGCCGCACAGTTTTTTTTATCATCTCTTAAGAAAGAAAAATAGTAATAAACAGTCCAAGGAAAAATGAACGTGAACGGGCTGAAACCTAACATTGCTTTTGATGAATAGACTAATTTGTCTGAACCGCTGCCAAACGGATTATATTTTACTGCCCCTGGGAATTTTTACTTCAGATCCACCGGTAATTAGCTAAATAAGTTGGGCACTATTAACTTGTGTCATGCTTAGAAGCTAAAAGTCACGGAGATCAAGCTAATTGTATTGCATAACAGAAGATGCGGCGGGTGATGTCTCTGTATCTCTGGAGCCGATTAAACAGGAGACAAGAAGATTTTTAACTTTTAATATTTAAAAAAATCCAGTTTAACCTTAAACACAATAACAGTAAAGCTGTGGCTGTAAGTTGGGCATCTAAAAGCTATTCTAGGGCTCCGGGCGTAGAGGGGGGTAACAGTTACAGATTATAACATGGGTAGTGCTGCTGGAATAGGCTCCTGGTTGGTTCGACACTGGTTTGACCAGGGCCATATTTTCCATTGGGCACACAAATAAAGGGGCCACGGTGGTGAATGTTTGTCCCAGGAATACAGAGCACATACCCTGGATCCCTTGGTTGGCTTTGCTTATTTACCTGTTTATGTGTTTTTAGGATGAGCAAACAGTTAAAAGCCATGGTGGAGAAGGGAGCCATAGGCTCCCTGCCCTGCCAATTAGTCTTGCAGGCTGATTGGGTCCAGACATAAGCTGCTTGATAATATGGGTGTGCTTGGGGGGGGACCAGAGGCATGTCCTAGTGTGATATCATGTATTTGGGTAAGGCCCACTGCACTGCTATGCCGGGGGCCCACAATGCTGTTAAGACGGCTCTGGGTTTGACTCAACTAGTGAAAAAAAATTGGGTTCAGGATGTTCCAGATTTTTTCTCTAACTCTATTCAGCTGTTGCTTGTTGCACTGGAAATGATATTACACCAGGAGCACTGCTGGACCAAGAGCGTTATAGAACGGTATTCCTTACCCTAATTATTACTCTCACCCTAAATTGGGGTTAGGGTCTTTTTTTTTTTTTTTTTACACGGTTTTAGGATTTTGCAGTACCCCCGGTCAGGTCACTGCCAGTTAATACAACTTTAGTCATATATTGTGATATACAGAAAAGATGTCACATATTCTGCACAAATTCACTTATGGTAACCATCCTATAGGCTCTATGTTATGGTAACCGAAAGTGACGTCTAAAGGGACATCAAAGTCTCATTGAAAGTGACATCACACCAGAAGCACCGAAGTCATAGGAGCATCATAGTGTCCATTACCCTAACCAATATATTAACCCTAAGTTGGGGTTACATATATTTTTTTAAAGAATTTTGGGTGTTAACTCATTTCCAGTTACCATAAAATAGGCACTGTGTTGTGGTTACCAGAATTGGCATCACTATGGTCGGGAGAGCTCACTTCAAGCAGACTGATTATCTTTAACAAGATTTGCTTTTATTTACAGATAAGCAATTGTTTTCACTCCTCAGAGCAGGTGTAGCTTTGATTACTGAAGACAACATCACACTGCTCTTTGTACTGTCTCAGCTAGTTACAGAGAGGCTAAATATGCTAATCCCCACTATAGAACCACCTACAGCCTGACGAGACCAGAATGAAAGAAAAGCTGCCCTTGACTGTGAGAAAACCCCTTTATCGCCCATAAAACCCTAACCTAAACCACAACTTAGGGTTAGAATTAAGGTTGATTTTTTTTTTTTTTTTGCATTTTTGCAGAAAATTTGATTTGGGAAGCTTTAAGTCAAATTGCTTAAATTCATGTCAATTTTAACAGCAACCCAAAAATGCAGCACAGTAAAAACATTAATACATGGGGCAGAGTTCCTGGTCCAGACCATTATTGTAAAGTTGATGATTTAATGGAAAACATTATAATCTGTTCCATTATTACATCCTTAACAAGCTCACCAGATATTGTGTTTAAACTACTCTTTATTATCAGGTTCATCAGACATTTTCCACACTGCTTGCTGCAAGAGAACGAGGCCTTCACAAATTCCTCTTCTGGATGATACAGAAAGGGTACAAGGACACTTGATATCAGCCAACGTCTAGTTATACCGCGCAGAAGCAAAGAAGGAAAATGTTATATTTTTATACATTGGTGGTTTCAATTATAATCTGCCTTAGCAACAGCCATTTAGCCAATCACATTATGATAGAATAATCATGTGATTCTTAATACGTACCAAAAGGTATGGGGGGCTGTGGCTTCGGGGAATTAAAACCGATATATATACCAGACAGAGCTGTGTGGTGTGTATTTCTTAAGCTCTCAGCTGAGACCAGCTTTTTAACCCAATTTGGACGGAGACAACTAACTGGATAGGAGTAGAAGAAAAAGATAATTCTACACCTGATATCCCCACCTTACAATATAATGGTCAAGACCTGCTGATTTGTTAATGTTAGCTCAGACGTGGGGGGAAAAAGGTGCATGACCAAATCTGCTAGTGTGAAAATCTACAACGTTTCAGAATCCGTTAAATATCCATCCAAGTTCACAGAAGAAAAATCTTCCGTTGTGGAATCTGCACCGAAAAGTTGCAACAAATTTCCACATTTGAACGTTAACGAATAGTTTGTACATTTTGTTTCCATTCGAGCTGATGGAACGCGTTAGGTCGACTGAGCGTCAACTGTTCTTCGGAGCCGCAAGTCATTTTCTGTAGAGGAATTCACAAATATCAATGGACTCGCTGGATCACTCATTTCCGTGGGTTGCCTGAAATTCTCATTTTCCTGGAGGCTGCTCTTTACATTGCAGAACCCACCATGATAATAGCTTAACACAGTGTAATAACCACACAGGATGTGAATGAAATGAACTTTATTACATAGGTTGGAAATACTGATAAACCAAGATTATAATTATAGTGTGAAACTGTAGAGCGAATAGAACATAGATAACTATAGTCTAGTGAAACTTGTAATGACTGTAATATAATACAGAACGTGCAATATATCAAGAACAGCGGTAATTGTAATCAAATGGCAATTGTAATCCACCATGAACATGGAGAGTTGTAATCCAAAGAGCTCAGAAACTCAGATAGCCTGCCTTTGTTTCAAGGCTTCGGGTGATAATTTAGCAATTCTATATGTAGAATAAAGGTCCAAAGTCTCAAATTTAACCCAAAACTAAGCAATTCCATTTACCAACAAAAAATATGATGACATAAAGTAGGCACATTAACCCATATAAACATTCAACTCATCAAACATTAAAAAATGCAATATTTTTATCCTCTATACATGCATAAAATTAAGGTCTTTAGTGCACATTTTGATCAAATTATGTGCACTCACCTACTGTTACAGGATAACCTCATCAGGTGGTCTCTAAATGTAATGCCTCTAGGTGGGGCTATAGTGGTCAAACATTTAGAGCAACAGGCTTCTTTCGCACTGATTATAATGACCTTAAAGAGGTTGTCTCACTTCAGACATTGATGACATATCACTTACACATATAGAAAAAAAGGAAGGAGCTTAATCAACCACCAATTAATACCAAAAATCTTTATTAAATAATTATAAAAAATCACATACATTTACAGAAAAAGAGATCCCATAGTTGAATACAAAGAGGCGCATAAACATTACAAACAAGTTACAAGACAGTGTATAGAAACAAATAGGGTAATGTGAGATAGGTGAAAGGTCACATGTATATGAGAGTAATACTCAGTGTAAAAATACCCTTAGTGGGTGTATATTTCTCATAAAAGACTTCATTAAGACCTATATATCACCATCTGCATATACAATTGATAATTTATAAAAAAAATACATTACCAATATTTTTTTTGAGACCTTATACCTCCAGTCACCCCAGGATGAAGTCTTTTATGAGAAATATACACCCACTAAGGGTATTTTTACACTGAGTATTACTCTCATATACATGTGACCTTTCACCTATCTCACATTACCCTATTTGTTTCTATACACTGTCTTGTAACTTGTTTGTAATGTTTATGCGCCTCTTTGTATTCAACTATGGGATCTCTTTTTCTGTAAATGTATGTGATTTTTTATAATTATTTAATAAAGAATTTTGGTATTAATTGGTGGTTGATTAAGCTCCTTCCTTTTTTTCTATATGTGTAAGTTGTATGTTTTGGGAGTATTCCATCATTACTTTCAGGTTGGGACTTTGTTTGGGGCATTTTTTTGTGAATAAAATTGATGACATATCACTAGGATATAACACCAATGTCGGAGAGCTGCAGGTCTCACCTCGGGGACTCGCATCTATCTCGAGAACAAGCCCTAAAACCTTGCTGTTCTGAACGTTCTGTTCTGCCATTGAAATGAATGTTGAATTCTGAAAATAGTCAAGTGGTGCCACTCAACTGTACTTGGAATTCCCAATGATTTCAAAGAGAGAGTCCTGCCCACTTCTTTGTTTAGAATGGAGATGTTTCGGGGCTTTTTTCTTAAGGTAGAAGGTCCCACCTCAGGGACTTTCGTCTATCTCAACTTTTCATCTATCACAAAAACTCTGTTCTGAACATAGAGGTGATCGGGACTCTCCTATTGAAAAGACTGGGGGTCTAAATATGGCATTGAGTGGCATCCCTTCAACTGCACTCGAATTCTCTCAACCATCTCTCTTTTCAGAATGCAGGGTTTCAGGGCTCATTCTCAAGATAGATGCATGTCCCAGATATGGGAACCATGCCTATTAGACATTGATGACTTATTCTAGTGATATACCATCAGTGTCTGAGGTGAGACAACCCCTTTAAGAAGGAAGATGGGTGGCGTCTACTGCCAATATGGAGAAAGCCCTAAGTGTACATTGGCTTTTCCCACATGGAAGCGTTAGAGTTAGGGTTATACATAAATAAGTTTCATGTTTCACTATCATCATTGGAGACTTCAACATCCCTATTGACACACCCCACTCGACTGCTAGCAAACCCCTATCGCTTCCCTCACCTTAAAAATCAACAGATAACACTACCACACCGATCTGACCAAAAAACTGAGGTGAGCTTCAAGAGTTGCTGAATGACGCTAAGAGAAAACCCAATGTGCTGACAGCTTGGCTACATTCAAACAATCACTCCTCAAATTCTGGTCTTTTCTCACCCCTACCAAACAATCTTACTTTACCACTGTCAGATCTTTTATGTCTCACAACCCTAGACAACTATTCAACACCTTCAACTTTCTCCTCTGTCCCATCCCCCAGCACCACCTACCTCATTTCTTCTCTCAGCAAAACATACATGTGTAGCCCAAAGAAATTCTCATGACCCCAAAATGGGCGGGACTTCTGCAAACCTTTTTCCATAATGGGTGTCCCTGGCTGGTTTAGGGAGTTCCCAGGTATCAACAGTTATTGAATATAGCATGTATAACGTTATATGCAATCCTTTCTCCATAATGGGCGTTCCTGGCTGGTTTGGGGGAGATCCCAGGTGTATAAAAGTTATTGAATATAACATGGGTAATGTTGCTTGAATAATTTCCTGGTTGGTTGAACATTGGTTTTACTAAACTTATGAAAATATTTGGGTTAAGGACTTTTTTTCTCTAACCCTATCCTTGATCCTATAACAAAGTTGGACATTGCACCAGGAGCGTCGTAGAATGATATTCCTTACCCTAACCATAATTGTAACCTAAAATTGGGATTAAGTTTGTTTACAGGGTTTTAGGGTTCAGTAGCATTCACAGTCTGGTCACTTCCAGTCTAACATCACAGAATTTTCCAAGAGGGCCAAGCTTGTATGCTGTGGATTTGATTATGATTTTGAACATGAATTAGCCCTCATTTGTAAACAATGTAATGTGGATTCAACATGGTTTTCAGTGTGAAAATAGGGCTCCAGAAAGATACATTTAGGCAGTGTCAGACCGTGGTTCCTGGGGTCCACTAGTAGAGATGACACGTGGCACACCAGAAGAGTTTATTCTTGGAGCCCACCAGTGGAGTTGATTATTTGGGTCCTCCAGTGGAGTTGATTTTTGAGATCCAGCAGAGGAGTTGATTCTTGGGGTCAACCAGTCGGGCCCACTATTGGAGTTGACACCTGGGGCCCAGCAGTGAAGTTGATTCTTGGGGCCCACGGGCGGGGGGGGGGCGGAGGGGGAGCATTATTATTGGGACCTGCCCGTGGAGTTTAAGCTTGGGGCCAAATTGTTGGGCTCACAATTTGAGTTGAATCTTTGGGCCCACCAGTGGAGCTGATTCTTGGGCCCACCAGTGGAGTTGATTCTTTGGGTAAACTAGTGAAATTGACTCTTGGGGCCACCAGTGGAGTTGACTCTTGGGATCCACCAGTGGATTTGAATCCTCGAGCCAACACTACAGGTTATGAATATTACTCTTAAACTCTGCCTTTTACTTTCTGTCTGTCTTTCTCTTCTTCTCTCCATAAACAGCTCCAGACCTGCTATGTCCAAGGACTTACTCAGGTTTTTTGTTCTCCCCTTTGAGCCACTCTTATCCTGCACTTAGGTAAAAATTCTTATTTTAGGATAATGGGGGTAGAAATCTAAGGGGTCTTGGACTAGATCTCCCTCTTCTTGAATATGTTCCCATCACAAAGAGCAGTACTAAATTTGGAGTTTGCAAAGAGTGAAATGCTGGAATTGCTTGATCTAGAACTATCCTCACAACCATTCACAGCTGATCATTTATAGCTTAGACGCTTAGTGTAGCCCAGAAGTTGTCAAACTTGTGATGAAGAGCATTGGTACAGCGCAATTTAACTTTTATTACATCATAAAATATCTCCTCAAACCTTAAAGAAGATCTGTGAAGGTAGACAAGAGTGGAGGCAGCCATCGTCACTATCACAGGATCATAGATATTGGACTTTCATTAGTCTCGGAAGACACTTCAAGTAGAACTAAGACAATTCATGCTCAAATAAAAACTGGATATGAACAGTACAACAATGTGCAATTCTTCACCCAACAGGATCTATACGTTTTATAGATTTCTCTTTACATGGAGTCTACTGAACACGATGAGCCTTCATCATAACTCTCATGGATCCCATTATATTTACATGTAGTGGAAAAATGGAGGTAGAAGAAAGCTGACACACGCGGTATGGCGGCCGATGGCTCCTAGTGCTCATTTATTCAAAGTCAAACAAGTTTGGTCCTCGGCCAAGTCTTTCTTTCCAAGATGCAAACTGGACATATTAATGTGAATGTGACTGATTGAGCTATAATCCTAAACAAACTCCTGCATACATGACTTCTATGCAATCCCTAAGACTCTCTACACAATGTGACACATACTTTTTCAACCACTAATTTATGCTTAAATGCATTTTACATTAAAAATGAAGATAGTCTGGCTATAGTTTTATTTTTCCAGCTCCTATGGGTGATAACAGACTTCAAGGAATACTGCAATCATGTGAATCAAGTTGATTCTTGGGGCCCACACATGGAGTTGATTCTTCTGGACCACCAGTGAAGTTGATTCTTGGGACCGACCATTGGAGTTGATTATTAGGGCCTACCTTTGAAATGTGATATTTGGGACAAACAATGGAGCTGATTCTTGGGGCCCACCAGTGGAGTTGATTCATGGGGCCCACCAGTGAAGTTGATTCTTGAAACCAACCAGTGGAGTTCATTCCTGGGACCAACCAGTGGAGTTCATTCCTGGAACCCACCAGTGGAGTTGATTCGTGTAGCTCACGAGTAGAGTGATTCTTGGGTCCCACCAGTGGAGGTGACTCTTTGGGCTCATCAGTGGCATTGATTCTTGAAGCCCACCAGCAGAGTTGATTCTTGGAGCCCACCAGCGGAGTTGTTTCTTGGGACCCTACAGTGGAGTGGATTCTTGGGCCCACCAGTGCAGTCCATTTTTGAGGCCCACCAGCAGAGTTGTTTCTTGGGGACCACCAGTGAAGATGATTCTTAGGGCCGACCAGTAGAGTTGATTCTTGAGGTCCACCAGTGGAGTTGATTTCTTGGGCCAACCATTGGAGTTGATTCCTGGTGTCCAACCAGTGGAGATGATTCTTGGGACCCAACAGTAGAGTTGATTATTACTATATATCATCTCAGAAAATAACTATGCAAAGAAAATAGAAAGGAAAAAAAAAGGTGGGAAATCCCAGTGGGCACTTTGGTATAGTGGCCACCAGAGCACAACAGGCCTAAGTGTTCTCCTCAGGAAGAAAGGCAGAGAAAGAGAAGTAGAAAGCCCCAAGAATCTGCTCCATGGTTAGGCCCGCAGAATCAACTCCACTGTTGGGTCTCAAACATCAAATCACTTGTGGGCTTCAAGAACCAACTCCTGGAGGTTCCCAAGAATCAACTTTACTGGTGGGACTTAAAGAATGAAATGCCAAAGATGGTTCTCTTGAATCAACTCCACAGTTTGGTTCCAAGACTCAGGTTCATCCCCTTACCCATCATGAAAAATTCTGGGGCTGGATATTTTTTCTTATTGCATTCACCATGCAGGATATATAATAAATTTGACTTCTAATGAAGTAACAATACTGAATATGTTTCTTTTTTTTAATTGAATTTCTTTTTTTAGATGTAGGATGAGAATGAGAATTATATTGTTCTGCAATATCATTGTAAAGCAGAATAGTGCACAATTATAGCCCCAATATTAAATCGACCTATGGCCTCAGGAAGGGTGTCTTAAAGGCAATACAATGGCAGGGCTGGTACCTTCATTAGGTTTCTCGCTGCTATGAGTATTAGACAACATCCTCCAATTGCAGAGGAACCGATTGAGAAGTAGAAAGGGGCATCTCCCTCATTTATAACAGCCTATTTTCTGCAGTTACATTGATCGTGGCATCTAACTAGTTAATTGGTCAGAAGTGGAGTTTCTTCCAGTCCCAGCCGCTAAAAAAAAAGTGCCGGCTCTAACTCACAACAGACACCCGCTATAAATGGAGTGGACTCAGCTCTGTACATCTTTGCGCCCTCTTCCTGACAGGTATGAGGTGTTGCACTAGGCAACAGCGTACCTCTGCCCACCCGTTGTCCTAGCCCTGTCTACCCTACCTAAGAAACAATCTATAGAGTCTCAATAGAGCCCACTACAAACGGACGGGAAGCCAGGAAAAGGTGCACCACCCCAACACATTTCACTTGTGCTCCGTCCAGGGGTGAATGTCTTCACGTTCAACCATTGAATCTGGCACAGGAATTGAGGACCACTCCATGATTTTGATTTTAAAAATTGCTTTTAGTTACACTAAAGTATCAGTAACCTTGCATACCTGCAAATGATAAAAGGATATCTATCTGATGCAACAGTCTCTGTTAGGCCACATGACCTGCACTCTGATTGGCTGATAGACGCTGTGCTTTTGAATTTGAACGAGAGAGAGAGAGATGGAGAGGGAGAGGGGGAGAGAAAGAGAGAGACACTTACTTCTGGGTCACACAACCATGCTTTGTGTTTCAGCAGCTCAGAGTGTGGGTCACATTGACCCAGGGGCAGCAGTGAGAAATCCTGTATTCAGCTGCAGGTCACATGAGCCAATGGCAGCAGTGAGAAATCCTGTATTCAGCTGCAGGTCACATGACCCAGTGGCAGCAGTGATGAATCCTGTATTCAGCTACGGGTCACATGGTCCAGTGGCAGCAGTGAGAAATCCTGTATTCAGCTGCAGGTCACATGACCCAGAGGCAGCAGTGAGAAATCCCGTATTCAACTGCTGGTCATATGACCCAGTGGCAGCAGTGAGAAATCCTGTATTCAGCTGCAGGTCATATGACCCAGTGGCAGCAGTGAGAAATCCTGTATTCAGCTGCAGGTCACATGACCCAGTGGCAGCAGTGATAGATCCTGTATTCAGCTGCAGGTCACATGACACAGGGGCAGCAGTGAGAAATCCTGTATTCAGCTGCAGGTCACATGACTGAGTGGCAGCAGTGAGACATCCTGTATTCAGCTGCAGGTCACATGAGCCAGGGGCATCAGTGAGAAATCCTGTATTCAGCTGCAGGTCATATGACCCAGAAGCAGCAGTGAGAAATCCTGTATTCAGCTGCAGGTCATATGACCCAGTGGCAGCAGTGAGAAATCCTGTATTCAGCTGCAGGTCACATGACCCAGGGGCAGCAGTGAGAAATCCTGTATTCAGCTGCAGGTTAGCAAAATTACAGGCAAAACTGTGCACTTAGAAACAATTTCTAATGAACTAAAGGAGGAAAAACAAAATGGAATGGTCATTTATGTAAATGAGTAATGACCTGAGTATGATGAGGTTACACCTACAACAGGTGAAAATAGAGTGTTTGCTTTCCTCCTTCTAAAGGAGAACTAATTTGCCTAACTGTAACCCTATAGCACCAGTGTTGTGATTACAAGTTTATTAAAACTTTTGTAGTTTAACTTTTCATAGGACAGCTACGAGTTCCTAGCTGAGTCTGTTAGAGAGACTTTGGTGATGTAGGGGTTTTAACCGCAGGGCACAAGGTCACAGAGCTCTAAAGGTTTAACGTTTGTGAGTAAGAAATATAACCAAGCTTCTGCGCTGCTGATAAGACACAGCATGGAGTGACTTCGCCATTCTGACTACTGTTAGAACTCAAAGAAGTAGTCAGTAACCTAGGGAAACTTGTGTACACAAGTGGAAGATAAGAACTGAACAATAACCTGAGGGGCCATAGGCCTATAAAATGGTGAGGATCACACCTACAACAGGTGGCACTCGAGTGACTACTTTCTTCCTTCTGAAGGAAAGCCAATTTGCCTACCTATAACCCTATGCACTTATGGATACAGCACCTGTGTTGTAAATGCATCAATGTTTAGTGAAACTTTTCTTGCTTATTTTTGCACAGGACGTAAACTTTTAATCTGTCTTCTAGTTTCTGTATTTACTCGGCATCCAATGAAATTGTAATGTAATTTTGTTCCAACTTTTCTAAAACTTCCTCATTTTATGCATCTTGAATTGCTGGAGGGTAAGGGAAACCTTTTTATAAAGTAGTTTAAAGCAGCTGATCAAGAAGGACTGAAATCATTCAGCAGGTGGCTTACCAGCAGCATCAGAATCCCGGCAAGACATTGATGAGAACGCTTTATAGGAACAATTTTGTTATAAATGATGTTCTGGCAGGAGGAACGTCTGTGGCGAGATGGTGGTCAGGCTCTCTCAATTGGGTATTTTGTGTTCTCTTTTTTTATAAAGTTCACCTAGATTTAAACTCCAGAAACACTAATGGCCTGTACGCCATGTCACCACTTATCCTGCCCAGGCTTTTTCTTCAAATTTTTTTTGCAAGAAAATCAAAGTAAATGTCTGAAGAGAAGGAAAAAAATTCAACACCATTTTTAAAGTTAACAAATCGTGTTGAATAACTTTTTGAAATTGCGTATTACTTGTTGCTACTGAGATGGGGCCGACGGCCTCTCTGACCTGAAATTAGACTGGGGTGCCCAAGGCGCACCTAGGGCCCACCAGTGGAGTTGGATCTTGGGTCCCATCAGTGGAGGGGATTTTTGAGGCTCACCAGTGGCGATGCTTCTTGAGGCCCACCAGTGGAGTTGGTTCTTGGAGCCCACCAGTGGAGTAGGTTCTTGGAGCCACCAGTGGAGATGATTCTTGGGGCCCACCAGTGGAGATGCTTCTTGAGCCCCACCAGTGGAGTTGATTCTTGGGGCCCACCAGTGGAGTTGGTTCTTGGAGCCACCAGTGGAGATGATTCTTGGGGCCCACCAGTGGAGATGCTTCTTGAGCCCCACTAGTGGAGTTGATTCTTGGGTTCCACCAGTGGAGGTGACTCTTGGAGCCCAACAGTGTAGTTGATTCTTGGGGCCCACCAGTGGAGTTTATTCTTGGGGCCCATCAGTAGAGTTGATTCTTGGGACCCGCCAGTGGAGTTTATTCTTGGGGCCCATCACCAGACTAGGTTATAAGTGGTTTACCTGAGCCTGAGTTGGTGTTTTGGAGTTGGAAAGCGCCTAATTTATGACCTGCAGTAGTACAGGTTCATAACTGCAGGCGCATTCTACATGACTAATGCACGCTATAAAATTGATGCTTGGGCACCAAAATTCATACATGTGGTCCAATATGCTCAAATATGGCAGTTCGCAGCCAGAAAAGAGTCCAGCTTATTCATGAGCAGATGTTAGCCCCGCCCACCCAATGCTAGCTATGCCCACACAACAGTTATTCACATGTTTCTACCTGTTCAAAGTAATAGGTTAATCAGTTGTGATGTGGGCAGGGCTCGCCTCGGGTGGGCGGGTCATGAATTAAAATGACTCTTTTCATTAATAAGCTGGACTCTTTTCTGTCTGAAAACTCCCAAATTTTAACATTAAATTCTCTGAAGCTGCTGCATCTTACAGAATAAGGGACACGGCGCTGGAAACAGCAGGTCTGTCACTAGCTTGTGCTGCCCTCAGCAAGGCGGGCATAGTCTATGTGACAGGTTCTCTTTACGCTCCACCAGTGGAGTTTACTCTTGGGGCTCACCACTGGTATTAATTATTTGGGCTCATCAGTGGGATTGAGTCTTGGGGCCCACCAGTGGAGGTGATTGTTGGGGCTCAACAGAGGAGGTGATTCTTGGGGCGACAAATGGAGTTGATTCTATGGACCCACCAGTAGAATTAATTATTGGGGCCCACCAGTGGAGTTGACTC
The DNA here is from genome assembly GCA_025379985.1 of Phyllomedusa bahiana. Classification (NCBI taxonomy): domain Eukaryota; kingdom Metazoa; phylum Chordata; class Amphibia; order Anura; family Hylidae; genus Phyllomedusa; species Phyllomedusa bahiana. Next base: position 27,180 of record JAODAL010018126.1, read on the forward strand.
TTGGGGCCCACCAGTGGAGTAGATTCTTGGGGACCACCAGTGGAATTGATTTTTGAGGCCCACCAGTAGAGCTGACTCTTGGGATCCATGTGTAAAGTTTATTCTTGGGGCCCACCAGTGGAGATGATTCTTGGCTCTCACCAGTGGAGTTGATTCTTGGGGCTCACCAGTGGAGATGATTCTTGGAGCCCACCAGTGGAGATAATTCTTGGCTCTCACCAGTAGAGTTGATTCTTAGGACCCTCCAGTGGAGATGATTCTTGGCTCTCACCAGTGGAGTTGATTCTTGGGGCTCATCAGTGGAGATGATTATTGGCTCTCACCAGTGGAGATGATTCTTGGGGCCCACCAGTGGAGATGATTCTTTGCTCTCACCAGTATAGTTGATTCTTAGGACCCTCCAGTGGAGATGATTCTTGGCTCTCACCAGTGGAGATGATTCTTGGCTCTCACCAGTGGAGTCAATTCTTGGTCCCCACCAATGGAGTTGATTCTTTAGCACTGAGCTTCCTACATTGAAGGGTAACTAGGGTACCTGGTTAGGGCTGTCAGAGTTGTGTCACCGCCTGAGGGTTGCTGAACAAAATGGTGTGGAGGTGCCTGCTAGAGCTCTGAATCCAAAAGGGTGCCCGCTCTCTGTGCAGACATTGCTGCCCCTGCCCAGCGTTGGCTGTGTTCTCTTGGAAAAGTGCAAAGCAGGTCCTTTTGCATTCATATCTTGACCATCCCTGATCTCTAGGTCTAAGCTCTGTGGTGGGCCAGATTCAACCAACGGGCCTTGAGTTTGACACATGTGCCTTACATGCTAAAATTTTTGTTGCCTGCAGCCATCACCTTGGGGTGCTCTCAAGCTTACTGTATGTGGACTGATTATTCTTCTCAATGAGTAGATTTTTGTGGGTTCCAGGGTGGACAATCCCTTGAAGGTCATCTCACGGTCCCTGTCATCTTAAAGGTGCTCAGATAAACAGAGCAGTTTTGAGTGAAGATGCAGTGAAGTGCTCCTTACAGGAACCTTTCTGTATCTGATTGCTAATTAAATGGAGAATTTCAGGGTATGAAATCGTTCCCCCAGTGGGATATCATTACCTTTCAATTTATGAAAATTGAGCTGCGGTGGAAAAGTAACATGTTTTGAAAATGTCAGGAAGAAATAATCAGTCTATTATGTCAATGTTCACAAACTCTACTTTTCACCTTCCAATTTAAGCGCTGCCTGTAAATAGCTTCTATCCCGGAGCTTTTGTTACACAAAATACAACGACCCTTCAATGAAATGTTTGCAGAGTTGCGGGCGTTTATTTGTCAGAAGGGCTATAATAATAACCAGCACAAAGCAAGTTAAATTGTAGTTTACAAAATTAATCCCGGAAAAGTTTAGTTATAAAATAGAGAACATTGTGAACTCTCGTGTATCCGGGAATAAGGCACCGAAGGCCGTTGGTGGGTGAAGCCCGATGGCTTTATTAGTTGTAGTTTTTTTTATACCTGGGTCAAAAGAAAAGCTGGATCTACAGTCTCTGAGGACAGAACAATATTTATGCAGGTAGTAGCTACCCCCTTTAGCCGGTAAGTTGCCCCCTGTAGCCAGTTAATTGATGTCTGTAGCCAGATAGTAATCCACAGAAGTCAGTAAGTTGCCACCTGTAGCCAGGTAATTGCCACCTGTAGCCGGTAATTTGCCCACTGTACTCAGATAAGTTGCCCCCAGTAACCAGTGAATTGACTTCTGTAGCCAGATAGTAGTCCCCTGAAGTCAGTAAATTGCCACCTGTAGCCGGTAAGTTGCCCACTGTAGTCAGATAAGTTGCCCCCTGTAACCAGTTAATTGACTGCGGTAGCCAGATAGTAGTCCCCTGAAACCAGAAAGTCGCCCCCTGTAGCCGGTAAGTTTCCCCTGTAGCTAGGTGTTTGACTTCTGTAGCCAGATAGTAGTCCCCTGAAGCAAGTAAATTGCCCCAAGTAGCCAGGTAATTGCCACCTGTATCCAGTTAATTGCCCCCTGTAGGCGATAAATTGCCCCCTGTAGCCAGGTAATTGCCACCTGTAGCCGGTATGTTGCCCCCTGTAGTCAGTTATTTTCCCCCTTCCGCCCTTACGTGGCCCCCTGTCGCCTGTAAGTTGCCCCCTGTAACCAGTTAATTGACTTCTGTAGCCAGAGAGTAGTCCCCTGAAGCCAGAAAGTCCTCCCCTGTAGTCGGTAAGTTGCCCCTGTAGCTAGGTGTTTGACTTCTGTAGCCAGATAGTAGTCCCCTGAAGCAAGTAAATTGCCCCAAGTAGCCAGGTAATTGCCACCTGTATCCAGTTAATTGCCCCCTGTAGGCGATAAATTGCCCCCTGTAGCCAGGTAATTGCCACCTGTAGCCGGTAATTTGCCCCCTGTAGTCAGGTAATTTCCCCCTTTAGCCAGTAAGTTGCCCCCTGTAGCCGGTAAGTTGCCCCCTGTAGCTAGGTATTTGACTTCTGTAGCCAGATAGTAGTCCACTGAAGCAATTAAGTTGAACCAAGTAGCCAGGTAATTGCCACCTGTAACCAGGTAATTGCCCCCTGTAACCAGTTAATTGACTTCTGTAGCCAGATAATAGTACCCTGAAGCCAGAAAGTCACCCCCTGTAGCCAGTAAGTTGCCCCTGTAGCTAGGTATTTGACTTCTGTAGCCAGATAGTAGTCCCCTGAAGCAAGTAAGTTGAACCAAGTAGCCAGGTAATTGCCACCTGTATCCAGGTAATTGCCCCCTGTAGGCGATAAATTGCCCCTTGTAGCCAGGTAATTGACTTCTGTAGCCAGATAGTAGTCCCCTGAAGCCAGTAAGTTGCCCCCTGTAGCCGGTAAATTGTCCCATGTAGTTAGATAATTGACTTCTATAGCCAGAAAGTAGTCCCCTGAAGCCAGTAAGTTGCCCTCTCCAGCCAGGTAATTGCTCCTTGTAGCCAGGTAATTGCTCCCTCTAGCCAGTAGGTGTCCCCATGTAGCCAAGTAATTGCCCTCTGTAGCCAAGTAATTGCCCCCTGTAGCCAGGTAATTGCCCTCTGTATGTGGTAAATTGCCCCCTGTAGCCAGGTAATTTACTTCTGTAGCCAGATAGTAGTCCCCTGAAGCCAGTAAGTTGCCCCCTGTAGTCAGGTAATTGCTCCCTGTAGCCAGGTAACTGCCCTTTGTAGCCAAATAGTAGTCCCCTGTAGCCAGGTAGTTATTTCCCTCTTGTAGCTAATGAAAACAGTACAGCGCTTACTGAGCACATACAAGGGAGAAGGCAGGAGTGTGTGTAGCTGCTAACTCTGCACAGCCCTTGTGAGTAATCACCAGGTGGGCAAGTTGGGCGACTGCAGCACCCACCCGGTGAGCAGCGCCCCAGCCGACCATCTACCTCTCCAGCAGAAGCCCTGCTCTAGAGATGGAAATCACACTGCTAGCTGTCCAAGGATAAAGGGAATGCATCCGAATGACCAGGAATGGAGGCAATACATCTGGATCTTCAGAGATGGAGGCTTCACCCTATAATGTGACCATGTTCCTGGATCTCTAGAGATGGAGACTACAATGCTGACTCTGCAGGGATACAGGTAATGGACCTGAATCACAAGAATAGGGGTCATACATGCACATTTGGATCTCCAGGAATGAAGGCTTCACTGTATAATGGGACTATAGGGTGGATCTCTAGAGATGGAGGTTACACTGTGGGCTCTCCAGGCAATACTTGTGAAATTCCATGGATGGAGATGATACTCCTTGATTACCATGAAATAAAGTTATCTCCTTTATCTCTAGGTATAGAATTTCCACCTGTGAATTACCATTGATGGAGGCAATATATCTGGAGCTTCTGATTTGGAGGTACCACTGAAGTAAGATGGCAGGCCTGGGGGATTTCATTAGACCCTCAGCTGCCATGCTAGTGGATCAGCAACCTTAAATTGCATCAAAACAGGAGGGGTGGAGGCTAAGGAGCTATGCTCAACATTTAAAGTGGTTTCCCTACTATGCTGTTTCTCAGAGTCAAAGGCAGCTTGAGACTCATGCTGCCTAATCAGGGTGTGGGTGGTTCTATAGCAGTGAGTAGCATATTTAGCTCCTCTCTAACTAGCTGAGTGATACAAGTAAGTGTAGGAGATTTCATCTTAGTAAACAAAGCTACAGAACTCCAATGAGTGAAGACAATTGCTTATGAAAGATACACGATCTAATCTTGTTAAAGATGTAGATTGTGCTCGGTCCGAGCATGGTGACGTCACTCCCTGCTCTCTGTCTAATCAGCAAGGACGATATGGACATCTAGAGAGACTTGTATGCACTCAGAGTAGATCAAATCTCTACTAGTTCCTGACATGGGCAATATCAAAAGAGCAATGTATTTAGTAAAATTCTTCATTTATCTTTTTCTACGTTTTGAAAGTTAGTCAGTGTAGTGAGAAAACCCCTTTAAGTGGTTAAACAGCAAGGAACAGTGTTACTTGTAATGTAACGAGTGGTGGGTGTCCCCTGTAATACACAGCCTGCTCCATACACCCCCTAAGTCACATGTTATTAAGGGGTTAAAGATTATCAACGCTTCTACATATCTAAGTATTACAGCTACACCCTGATCACTGTAGACAGAGACTAAACTGCTGGATCATCAAGATGTCTATAGTTGAATTATTTGCAACTTCTTAAAAATGAATCAGGATACATTGGATGGGTGCAACAGTATTAGAGGGGGGACCACAGAGGTGGCTAATGCAGCAGTCACGATGGAATATGAGGTGGGTATGTAGAAGCAATGATTCTGACTTTAGGCTGAGGAAATTGCAAATTTGAAAAATGTTTTGGAGATGGAGAGTGCAGGGCTTATATTTGTGGCCTTAAAGGGGTTTTCTCACTACAAAGATTAGCTTTAAACAGGAACAGTTTAAGATTTTTTTTTAAATACAGAAATATATTTTACTTTAGTCATGAGATAGGAGACATTTTATGAGCTCTCTGAGCTCACACAAGTTTCTATGGTTACTTGCATACCAGACGGACATCTGTCATATGATTTGCTAGGAGAACTGAAAGCAGGGAGTGACGTCCCCGCACGGACAGACAGAGCTCTGATCAAATTAATTATATTTAACAAGATTAGCTTCACTAAACAAAAGGTACATGTGCTGTGAGCACTGAAAAGCATGGTTGTATCTGTAATCTTGTAAGAGATAACAATCTCCTTGCACTGTACCAGAAGTGGCTTGCCAAAAGTTGAGTATGCTAATCAGGGCTGGGACAAGGTATTCTGGTGCCCTAGGCAAATAAGGCATGTTGCGCCCCCACCCCTCCCCTCCCAATGTAAAATTCAGCCCACTCCATATCTCTTTGCGCCCCCTTCCGGGCTGAGATTAAACAGAGCCGACCTTCGTCTATCCGTCGTCCCGGCCCTGATGATAATCACTGCTATAGCACCACCCACAGTCTGAGGAGACTGAGTGCAAAATGATTGCTAGTAAGGGAAACAACATGCTGAGAAAACCCCTTTACGAATGGGCTTGAAGTGAAGGTTAGCCTGAAGCAGTGGACACTGAGACTGAGGAATGTGTGGAGCCATTAACTAGTATTGATTGTAGGAATGAGAGGGAAGGTGTAAAGAGGATGAGTTTGGTTTTCTCCTTGTTTTTTGAGTTTTTTTTGCTCTGTGCATCGATGTCGCTCCTGGTCGCCCTCCCTGCTGTATTCCACCATTTATTAACTCCTTGTTTCAGGAAAGTTTTAATTCACGTAAAAGAATTGTATTACAAAATCACTGGCCCCGTGTAGTGATCAGCAAATGACCACAGTAACTCAGGTCAGGAATGAATGGTCACTAAAACAGTCACCGGGTGAAGAATGTAACAGACGCTCATTGATCCCGAAGACAGACGGCTCTCCGGCCGCAAGAAGACAGACGGCTCTCCGGCCGCAAAACAGTGTCCGAGGGACGGTGCTGATAACTGACCCCTCACAGCCCAGGAAACTGGGACCAGGTGCATCTGATTTACGGTTTTATGTCTTTACCTCTGAGATCTTACAAATAGAATTAATATGCAGGATCTCACAAAAGTAAGTACACCCCTCACATTATATACAGTATCTCACAAAAGTCAGTACACCCCTCACATTATATACAATATCTTACAAAAGTCAGTACACCCCTCACATTATATACAGTATCTTACAAAAGTCAGTACACCCCTCACATTATATACAGTATCTCACAGAAGTCAGTACACCCCTCACATTATATACAGTATCTCATAGAAGTCAGTACACCCCTCACATTATATACAGTATCTCACAGAAGTCAGGACACCCCTCACATTATATACAGTATCTCACAGAAGTCAGTACACCTCTTCACATTATATACAGTATCTCAAGGAAGTCAGTACACCCCCTCACATTATATACAGTATCTCACAGAAGTCAGGGCACCCCTCACATTATATACAGTATCTTACAGAAGTCAGTACACCCCTCTAATTATATACAGTATCTCAAAAAAGTCAGTACACCCCTTACATTATATCATAGTTGTCAACTTTTGAAAATGAAAAAGCAGGAGACCTTAGTGGGCGGCGCGCGTAGCATGGACACGCCCATCTTGTCGGTATGCCACGCCCCTTCAAAAAGCCACACCCACTCCACCTAACTGCATAACGGCTTTGGAAGAAAGCCAGGTAGATGCCCTTATAGCCAGGTAGTAACCCCCATAAGCAGGTAGTGCCCCTTACAGGCAGGTAGATGCCCCCTTGTAGCCAAGTAGATGCCCCCTCTGTTGCCAGGTAGGTGCCCCCCTTTGTTAGCCAGGTAGGTGCCCCCATTGTTAGCCAGGTAGGTGCCCCCATTGTTGCCAGGTAGGTGCCCCCATTGTTGCCAGGTAGTGCCCCCATTGTTTGCAGGGAGTGCCCCCATTGTTTGCCAGGTAGTGCCCCCATTGATGCCAGGGAGTGCCCCCATGTTTGGCAGGTAGTGCCCCTTTTGTTGCCTGGTAGTGCCCCCTTTGTTGTCTGGTTGATGCCCCCTCTGTTGCCAGGTAGATGCCCCATCTGTTGCCAGGTAGTGCCCCCATTGTTGCCAGGTAGTGCCCCCATTGTTGCCAGGTAGTGCCCCCTCTGTTGCCAGGTAGTGCCCCCATTGTTTGCCAGGTAGTGCCCCCATTGTTGCCAGGTAGTGCCCCCTCTGTTGCCAGGTAGATGTCCCCTCTGTTGCCAGGTAGAGCCCCCATTGTTGCCAGGTAGTGCCCCCTCTGTTGTCAGGTAGATGCCCCCTTTGTTGCAAGTAGATGCCCCCTCTGTTGCCAGGTAGGCCCCCATTTTTGCCAGGTAGTGCCCCCATTGTTGCCAGGCAGAGCCCCCCATATAGCTAATAGAATAAAATAATAAAATCCACTTACCTCACCAGGCTCCTGCAGCACGGCCGCTCCGGACGATCTCCTCAGCGGCGCAGGGGGAAGTGAGAGCAGCCGCGCGTCACTTCCCCTGCGCCGCTGACCTGTATGTGCGGCGCACACACCGGCGCCGGACATACAGGGGGAGGAGGGAGGAGGGAGCGATCCCTTCTGTCTCCTCTCTGCACAGCGAGACTCCGGGCGGGTGAAGCGGGCGCAGCGGCCGCTTCACCCGCCTGTAGGAGCGGCCCGGCGGCGCCCGAGTAGCACACAAGCGCTACTCTGTCGCCGCGGCCATTTAAAGAACCCCCGCCGCCTGCTGGGGCGGGAGGAATGCCAACTCCCCCGGGAGTGCAGGGGGGGGGGGACCCCAAATAGCGGGACCCCCCCGCCAAAAATGGGAGAGTTGGCATGTATGCATTATATACAGTGTCTCACAGAAGTCAGTACACCCCTCACATTATATACAGTAGCTCACAGAAGTCAGTACACCCCTCGCATTATATACAGTATCTCACAGAAGTCAGTACACCCCGCACATTATATACAGTATCTCACAGAAGTCAGTACACCCCTCGCATTATATACAGTATCTCACAGAAGTCAGTACACCCCTCACATTATATACAGTAACTTAGAAAAGTCAGTACACCTCTCACATTATATACAGTATCTCACAGAAGTCAGTACACCCCTCTCATTATATACAGTATCTCAGGGAAGTCAGTACACCCCTCACATTATATACAGTATCTCAGGGAAGTCAGTACACCCCTCACATTATATACAGTATCTCACAGAAGTCAGGGCACCCCTCACATTATATACAGTATCTCACAGAAGTCAGTACACCCCCTAACATTATATACAGTATCTCACAAAAGTAAATACACCCCTCACATTATATACAGTATCTCACAGAAGTCAGGGCACCCCTCACATTATATACAGTATCTCACAGAAGTCAGTACACCCCCTAACATTATATACAGTATCTCACAAAAGTAAATACACCCCTCACATTATATACAGTATCTCACAGAAGTCAGTACACCGCTCACATTATATACAGTATCTCACAGAAGTCAGTACACCCCACACATTATAAACAGGATCTCCCAGAAGTCAGTATACCCCACACATTATACACAGTATCTCACAGAAGTCAGTACACCCCACACATTATATACAGTATCTCCCAAAAGTCAGTACACCCCTCCCATTATATACAGTGTCTCAAAGAAGTCAGTAAACCCCTCACTTTATATACAGTATCTCACAGAAGTCAGTACACCCCACACATTATATACAGTATCTCACAGAAGTCAGGGCACCCCTCACATTATATACAGTATCTCACAGAAGTCAGTACACCCCACACTTTATATACAGTATCTCACAGAAGTCGGTACACCCCTCACATTATATACATTATCTCAAAAAAGTCAGTACACCCCTCACATTATATACAGTGTCTCAAAGAAGTCAGTAAACTCCTCACTTTATATACAGTATCTCACAGAAGTCAGTACACCCCACACATTATATACAGTATCTCACAGAAGTCAGTACACCCCTCACATTATATACAGTATCTCACAGAAGTCAGTACACCCCACACATTATATACAGTATCTCACAGAAGTCAGTACACCCCTCACATTATATACAGTATCTCACAGAAGTCAGTACACCCCTCACATTATATACAGTATCTCACAAAAGTCAGTACACCCCTTACATTATATACAGTGTCTCACAGAAGTCAGTAAACCCCTCACATTATATACAGTATCTCACAAAAGTAAGTACACTGTATTATATCTTTTCATGGGACAACACTGAAGATCTGACCCTTTGATACAATGTAAAGTAGTCAGTGCATGACTTGTATCATAGGGGGAATGTGGTGCCCTCAAAATAACTCAACACAGCCATCAATGTCTAAACCGCTGGGAACAAAAGTGAGGACACCCCTAAATGACAACAAAAGAGAGGACTCTCATAAGTGTCAACAAAAGTGAGTACACCCCTAAGTGAAACAAAAGTGAGGACACCCCTAAGTGAAACAAAAGTGAGGACACCCCTAAGTGACAACAAAAGTGAGGACACCCTTAAAGGGGTTGTCTCGCTACAATGATTGGGTTTTAATTTAAAGATCTTTAAAAAACAAGCAGCTTTGCAATATATGTTCATTACAAATGTCCTACTGATTTTGAGCTAGCCCTGTTAGTATATACTACATCAGCTCTCAGATCTCTTATAGTAGCCGACCTGTTGATCCTTATCTTACTGGCTGTCAGGTCTGAATGACTCATCACCTTGAAGACAGGTCGGAGCAGAGAGCCCCTCCCGCACAGAAAAGCTTCTGGAGGGGGAGGAGGACTCTGGCGTCTGTGTCCGAGCTGCATGGATTAACCCTGTGTGTCCCTGCTTCCTCCTGCTCTCTACACAGATAGATGTGACAGCAGTGACCCTGTCTGTTACTATAATCATGATATGTCTTTGGAACTGTGACTATACTAATACTATACAGATCAGGAGGCTTGTGAATACTTTATGCTCTCCTGTATTAGGGACACATCCTGAGTATAGTAACACTGCCCTTGTTGTTGCTGGAGATGTGGAGACTTGAAAGCTAAGCAGGGGATATAGGAACACATGCATCCCCTCTGCTCTATTAGCACACAGCTTCATATTCCTCTCTACACTCCTAGATCAGCCCTCTCCTGCAACAGACCTAGGCAGGCACACACAGGGTGAACTCTGAGAGCAAACCCCCTCCCCCCCCCCCCCCCCCTGTATAGAAGTTACGTAGCTGCCTGTGTGCTGATGGGGGGGGAGAGGGAGCAGAAGAGACAGAAAAGCTAGCACGCCCCTCAGTTCAACTTACCAGGGACACTGACAGGCTGAAAGCTGGTAATGAGACAACTCCTTTAAGTAAAAATTGTGGATAAGTGTCAATATATTGTGTGGCTGCCATTATTTTCCAGCAGGGCCCTAACTCTCTTGGGCCTGGAGGTCACTAGAGCTTCACAGATTGCAGCCACTGGAATCCTCTTCCCTCCTCCATGACAACATCACGGAGCTGGTGGATGGTAGAGACCTTGTGCTCTTCCACCTTCCATTTGAGGAGGCTTCACAGATGCTCAATAGGGTTTAGGTCTGGAGATGCTTGGACAGTCCAGCACCTTTACCCTATTTTTTTTTTTATCAAGGCAGTGGTGGTCTTGGAGGTGTTTGGGGTCATTATCATGTTGGACTACTGCCCTGTGGCCCAAAAGGGAGGGGATTATGCTCTGCTTCAGTATGTCACAGTACATGTTGGCATTCATGGTTCCCTCAATGAACTGTAGCTCCCCACAGAAGACAGCACTCCTGCAGCTCCAAACCATGACACTCCCACCACCATACTTGACTGTAGGCAAACACACTTGTCTTTGTACTCCTCACCTGGTTGCCACCACACACGTTTGACACCATCTGAAACAAATACGTTTATTTCGGTCTCATCAGGCCTTAGGACATAGTTCCAGTAATCCATGTCCTTAAGCTGCTTGTCTTCAGCAAGGCTTCCTTCTGGGACGACAGCCATGCAGACCAATTTGATGCAGTGTGTGGCGTATGGTCTGAGCACTGACAGGCTGCCCCCTCCCGTCCTTGTAATTTCTGCAGCAATGCTGGCAGCACTCATCTCTGGATATGATGCTGAACACTCACCTTCTTTGGTCAGCCATCTTCCTATAGCCTCGGCCATCTTTATGTAGAGCAGCAATTCTTTTTTCAGATCCTCAAGCAGTTCTTTGACATGAAGTGCCATGTCGAACTTCCAGTGACCAGTATGAGTGTGAGAGCGATAACCGCAAATTTAACACCTAAGACCTCATAAGACTAACGAGTCACGACCCCATGAAGGGAAGATGGCAAATTTGTCCTTTTTCACTTAGGGAGGGTTCTCACTTTTGTTGTCACTTAGGGGTGTCCTCACTTTTGTTGGCAGTGGTTTAGACATTGATGTCTGTACTGAGTTATTTTGAGGGCAGCACATTCCCCCTGTGATACAAGCCGAGCACTGATTACTTTACATTACATCAAAGTGTCAGATCCTCAGTGTTGTCCCATGAAATGATATATTACAATATTTCCAAAAATGTGAAGGTGTACTGACTTTTATGAGATATTGTATATAATGTGAGGGGTGTACTGACTTTTGTGAGATAATGTATCTTCTTTTAATTCTTCTTTTATGTTATTGTTGCTTTTTGACTTGACCCCATGTCCATTCAATGTCAGTTAGGATAGGTGTTACAAAGATCCATTAAAATGAGATTAATGTGATGTCGCGAAATTAAGCAAAGCTGAAAGATGGAAACAAATCACAAATATTAAATCTGTCAAAGGGGTTTTGCCACAAAGTGAGTTTGTCTGCTCAAAAGAGAAGATAAACAAACAGGCAGCTTCACGGAGGAGAGGGAGGGGGGGGGGGACTGAGCACAGCACCATGAAGCAGAAAGCGTTTGCAAGGTGTACTCAAATAAGGACATTACAACCAGTTGATTTTCTATACAAAAGAAACAGGATCTTTATCCACAGTCCCTTGCAAGCGACTTCATGTTCCCTGTCATCAGATAAGAAGTGCAAACACAGCTCCTGTCAGCTCCTCTGGTCGTGACTAATGTAAACTTTCAGGAAACTAAGAGCTTCTGATTAAGCCTGTAGCTGTCACAGGCTTAATTTTTTTAATGACATATATTTAGAAAAGTGATTAAATACCCATTTTGGAGGATCCCACGTCAACATTACATCATGGCAAAACCCATTTAAGTCCTTCCTTCCTTCCATCCTCTCCAAATTTGAATGCCATTGGAAGAGTGCTGCAACATTTTAAGAGGTACTTTACGGTCTTGATCAGGACTGGTCTTCTAACACTGGCTCTATCTATCTATCTATCTATCTATCTATCTATCTATCTATCTATCTCTCTCTCTCATATCTATCAATATATCTCTATCTATCTATCTATCTATCTATCTATCTATCTATCTCATATCTATCTATCTATCTATCTATCTCATATCTATCTATCTATCTATCTATCTATCTATCTATCTATCTAATATCTATCTATCATCTATCTATTTCATATCTATCTCATATCTATCTATCTATCTATCTATCTATCTATCTATCTCACATCTATCTATCTATCTCACATCTATCTATCTATCTATCTATCTATATTTCTATCTATCTCATATCTATCTTTCTATCTATCTATCTCATATCTATCTATCTATCTATCTATCTATCTATCTATCTATCTATCTATCTCATATCTATCTATCTCATACCTATCTATCTCCTATCTATCTATCTATCTATCTATCTATCTCATATCTATCTATCTATCTATCTATCTATCTATCTATCTATCATATCATCTATCTTTGTTTTTTAAATTAACACAGCAATATTTTAGAAAATACTTTTGCAGATAACAAGAAAACTCAATACATTGTGAGGTGCCTTTGCCATTCAAAGCCTTGGCCCTTTTGGTGATTACGCTGTGAGATCTGTAATTTCAGCCAAATATGAAACAGCTCAATGCAAAGAGAAATTATATTTACTGGGGATTTTATTGAATTTCATTTTTTATCGGGGGGAGTGGGGGGAGAGAGTGATGATTTGTTTATTGAACTTGAAGGGTCATATTGCCCCGGACGTCTCGATGAGGGGCCGTGTCCTGTAGCAGAATGGCGCAGTTTGGACCCGGCACCTGTCTCATTTCAGAGCAGAGCAATGATGAGGCACCTGCGGAGGTGAAATATTGATGAATGGTCCTGGTGATCCCGCGTCCTCGGCCAGCCCAGCTGCATGGCATATTTTCAATCACGCTTTTGTTACCTTTTGCAACTCACGGACAATTCAGACTGTCAGGACGGAATAAGCCCCATTTGTTGAACTGGGCTTGAGTATTATTCAGTCTAGATTGGATGTATGGTCAGAGGTGAAGTCAAAGCTCCAGAGTCCGAATGCAAAGTCTTGTAGCTTAAAGGAATGTTCCAGTTTTAGCAAATAACTGTTATTCAATAAAAAAGATAAGGATCCCTCACCCAGCTGCTAAACATTCACCCACTGAGCAAAACTGAACACAGGGAGCGTATGGTACTTAGTACACATTTTAATGAAACTGCATAAGCCCAGTTGACACTTCATGACGATCTCTTTTACGTTGGTCCCTACAATCGCCTTGACTGCAACAACAGCATCTGTAAGGGAATTGACACAGCGGCCCAACAACTCCCCTGCTACCAAACTACGACCCTGGCTCTGGGTCACAGCAACCTTATAGAGCAAAGTATCACTAAAGCAATGGCCACCACACAGCCCCCACCAAAGAGGTAGATCATAAACGCTCATGTTTCCAAATGCTCCCAGAAAAATAATAACCTGTAATGTCTCAGCCTGCCCTACCTGTCCTAGCTGTCCGGTACTCTTCATACTGCCCTGCTCTACCTGTCCTAGATCTTATATAGCATGTAGCCTGCCCTGCCTGTCCTGTCCCTGCTGTACTGCACAGCCTGCCCTGCCTGTCCTGTCTCTGCTGTACTGCACAGCTTTCCCTGCCCTGCCTATCCTAGCCCTGCTGTACACTGCAGTCTGCCCTCCCTGTCCTAACTCTGTTGTACTATACAGCCTTCCCTGCCTGTCCTAGCTTTGCTGTATTGTACAGCCTGCCCTGCCTGTCCTAGCTGTGATGTTATATACAGCCTTCCCTGCCTGTCCTAGCTCTGCTGTACTGTACAGCCTGCTGTGCCTGTCCTAGCTCTGCTGTACTGTACAGCCTTCCCTGCCTGTCCTATCCCTGCTGTACTGCACAGCCTGCCCTGCCTGTCCTATCCCTGCTGTACTGTACAGCCTACCCTGCCTGTCCTATCCCTGCTGTACTGCACAGCCTGCCCTGCCTGTCCTATCCCTGCTGTACTGCACAGCCTGCCCTGCCTGTCCTGTCCCTGCTGTACTGTACAGCCTACCCTGCCTGTCCTAGCTTTGCTGTGCTGTACAGCCTGCCTTGCCTGTACTAGCGCTGCTGTACTGTACAGTCTGCCCTGCCTGTCCTAGCGCTGCTTTGCTGTACTGTACAGCCTGCCCTGCCTGTCCTAGCGCTGCTTTGCTGTACAGCCTTCCCTGCCTGTCCTAGCTCTGCTGTACTGTACAGTCTGCTTTGCCTGTCCTCGCTCTGCTGCAGGCCCGGACTGAGAATCTGTCCGACCGGGCAAAATCCAGAGGGGCCGGCCCGGCCGGATAACAATGGGCCGCCTGCTCTGTGGCCAAAATACATTTTGGGAGTGATACAGCGGCGCTGCTCCTATCTTGTACGTGAGCAGCGCCGCTGTGGAGGGCCGCGGCTGCTGTGATCGGCTGCTCCTGGCAGCAGCAGGACAGCACAGTTTTAAGCAGCGGCCCCTGCCTGCGCTTATCCCCCTCTGGCCAGCAGCAGCAGCTCCACCGCAGGAGCTGTCTTTACAGAGCAGGAAGCAGAGCCTCTGTCAGAGCGTCCCGAGGAGGAGGGGGAGGGGAGCGCGGGGGAGAACACCAAGCACGGCTCCGACTCCCGGGCAGCGGTCATCACTCACCTCCTGCCCAGACAGCGATCTAAAGTTACACAGTAAGTGTAAACAGCAACTCACAGACACTGACAGAGACACACTATGTATGCACAGACACATTACAGGCCACTATATATGTGTCTGTAATGTGTTTACCTTATGGTACATGAGACATGCTGGGATTTGTAGTTCCACAAAAGCTGCTGTGGGACTACAAGTACCAGCATACTGCACTAGATGGCCTTTAAAACTTGAAGCATATCTAGTGTAGTATTCTGGTACCTGTAGCTCCATAGCAGATTCTGTGGAACTACAAGTCCCAGCATGTCTGCCACACCAGCCAGTCTCATGTACCATAAGGTATATACACATTACAAGCACACACATATGCATTTATCTATCTATCTATCTATCAATTTTTCCCTATCACCCCTACCCCATAACATCTATCTATCTATCTTTTCAATCTCAATCTATCTATCTATCTTTTCTAAAAAATTTTACCCTATCTCATATCAAATCTATCTATCTATCAATTCTATCATCTCATATTTTTAAACATCTACCCTATTCATACTTTTTCTACCCAACTATCTATCTATCTATCTACTATCTATCAAATTCATCTTTCTAACTAAATTCTATCAATTATCCATATCTATCTTTTCTGTGTCCATCTATTATCTATCATCTATCTATCTATCTATCAAACCCTATCTATCAATCTCATATCTATCCCATATTTTTCCCCATATCAAATTCCATCCGTATCTATCTATCTACCCTATCTACCCAATCAAACTATCTACCCCAAATCAACATCTATCTTTCCCCCTTGGAGTACCCGGGGGAAACTACAAATGAAAAAAAAAAGATTTTAAAATAAAAAAAAAGGGGTTCCCAAAAAAACCCCCCTTTTTGGGCCTTTTTTAAACAACTAAGGCAAAAGTCACACGGCATCAGACAAAAAAGGGCCCCCAAATTTGGGGTCCGTTCTCTTTTATGCGGGAAACCGCGGGTTTTTTTTCCCACGCTTTGTGCAAAACCCGGCCCCCTTTTCCCCGGTTTTCCCCCGCCCGCTCCCCAAACAAAGCTTTTTTAATGGGAAATTCCAAAAACGAAAAGAAACCGGCAAATTATACAACATGTTGTAAAATTAGGGCCCTTTCCCCGAAAGGGGGGGCCCAAAAGAAAAGACGAGCTGTTTTAACAGCAACTCGTCTTTTTCTTTTTGCCGTTTTGGGGCCCCCGGAACGGAACGATCGAAATCTCCGGCGCTTTTAAAAAAAAACCCAAAAGCCCCGGGAAAGATCGACTTTAACCCGGGGAAAGGGGGGCCCATAGCCTAAAAGAATAAAAAGGGCAAAAAATTTTACACACGGGCATCCGAAAAAAAGCCCCAGCCCAAAATTAAAAATAACATGGTCAAAGATGGCGGTATTTAGGGGTTTTAAGTGTAATGGTTATAAAATTCAGGAACATTACAGTGGTTTTTTTAAATCGCCAAAATGCTGGTAAAATTTAATTGGGCCGGAAATTAAATTTGGGGGTTTTTGGGTTTTTTTTTTTTAATTTGGCAATATCTTTTCCTTATTTTTTTTTGGCCTGAAAATGGGGACAGTATTGGAAATTTTATTTTTTGGTCCAAAAAACTTTAAAAGGGGCGTAGTTCACTTTATAGTGGTGAAAAATGGTGAAAAGTGGGGGTTTTTTTGGTTTTTGGGATTTTGTTGTTTGGCCCAGTATCAGTATGCTGGTTTTAAAGTCAATATTTGTAGTGAGAGGGTGGTTATTCGGGTTTTAAACAATAATTTAGGGGGGACTTTTTTTGGGCTTTTGGAAAACCCAAAAATTTCAGAAAGGGACCCCCCCCATATCTGTCGGGGGAACATTTTTAAATTGTTATTTACAAAGGGGTCATTTAACCTTTTCGGTCCCTAGGGAAAGGGATTTTTTGTATACGGGTGACACAGGTAAAGGGGTTTGCTAGAAAAAGGGATCTAAATTTTATGTGGGGGAAATTCTTCGGGGACAAGTCTGGCTGGGAGAAGTCCCCATGATGGTCTGTGCCAAAAGGGAAGAAAAAAAAGGAAAGAAAAACTCTTTCCAGAAAAAAACCATCTGTAAGCCACTGAATGCGGGGGGTTTATTTTCCCGGTTCGGTGTTTGTTTCAGTGCTGTGTTTACTGTAAATTGTTTGGTGACCTGGATTGCAGGTGATCGGGCCCACTTATGGGTCTCTACAGGGCAGAAATTGGGGGCCCTTTTTGGCCCCCCTTTTATAAGGGAAACGTACATTTGTCCCAAAAATCGTAAAGAGGGGCATACCGGTCCCCCCCCGCCGGGTTTTTAGGGGTTTTTTTTTGCACCACCTTTACTTTTTTTTCCTTCCTTTTTTTAAAAAAGGTTGTTTGTTTTAGAAAATGGCAAATTCCTGACCAAGGGGAAAAATTTCGGGGGGGATTTTGGGTTGTTGGGGGGTTTTGGGTTTTTTTTTCCCGGGGGCTTGTTTTTTTATTTCCCATTTCCGGCCCCTCTGCTGTATTGCACTGACCCTGCCCTCCCTTTGCCCCAGCTCTTCTGTATTTGTAACCCCGCCCTGCCGCCTAGCTCTGCTTTTTTGGGAAACACCTGCCCCCCTGCCCCTAGCTCGCTGTTTGTAAAACCCTGCTCTTTTCCCTGCCCCAAGCTCGGGCTTATTGTACTGTCTGCCTTGCCTGTCCTAGCTCTGCTGAAATTTGGGTACAGTCTTCCTGCCTGTCCTACCCTCTCTGTTTTGTACAGCCTTCCCTGTTGTCCTAGTTTTTGGCTGTATTTACGGGCCTCCCCCTTCCTGCCCCGGGGCCTGCTTTAGTGTAACCCTGCCCCCCTTTTCCTTTAGCTTTTGCAAAATTGAAACACCCCTGCCCTGCCTGCCCCCTAGCTCGCTTTTATTGAAAGGGGCCCTTCCCTGCCTGTCCTACTCGCTGTACTGTACAGCCTGCCCTGCCTGTCCTAGCTCTGTTATTGAACGCCTGCTCTGTCTGCCCTAGCTCTGCGGGAAATTGTACGGGGCCCCTGTCCTCCCTGCCCCTACTCGGCTTTATTGTTCAGCCTTCCCTCTGCCCTAGTTTTTCTGAAATTGTACAGCCTGCCCGCCTTCCTAGTTCCTGCCTTATTGTAAAGTCCGGGGCCCTGCCCCCTAGTTTCTGCTGTATGTACGGCCTGTCCTGCCTGTCCTAGCTCTGTTTTTAAAGTTTAACCCCAGCTGAGTCACTATGCTGCATTCTGCTTATCACTGAGCCACCATGCTTCCAATACTTGCTTCCATTACATGCTTACATGCTTCCATTGAGCCATTGTGCTTCCCTTTCCCAACCACTGAGCCCTGTTTTGCTCTAGAAAACCCAAAAAGCCATTTGGGCCCCGCCCAATTTAAACCACTAAGAAACTGTACTGAATTGTGCTAACCATTGACCAAATTGGGGCTTATCAACCCAACTGAGCCATTTGTTCTCCCCCTGTGAAACCCAAAAACCCCGGCCCCTTTGCCCCATACAAAACAACTGAGATACTATGCTGCAATCAATGTCAAACCCACTGGCTCCCATACTTTTCTTTTTTCCAAACCACTAAACCACTGTACTCCAAGTAAAACCCCACTGATCCCCCTTGTGCTGAACTTTTGCAAAATCACTGAGCCACGGTGCGGTTACATTCTAACCACTGGGGCCCCTGTGCTGCCCAAAATAACCATTAAACCACCATGGTTTGTACTATTCTAACCATGACCCCTTTGGCTGTCCAAATTTAACCACTCACCCCCACCATGCGAATTTTTTCAAACCCACTTGAGCCCCTGTGCTGCCCCATAAAAACCACCATCCCCCAAAGCGGTATTTTCTAACCATTTGCCCTGTGCTGTCCATATTTAACCACTGAGAAAACCAGCTGCCCCATTTAAAAAACGGCACAATGTTGAGGTTGTAGCCATGTACCCCCACCTACATTCTTACCCTAGTAGACTCATGTAACATAAAAGGGGAAATCTTTATTGCTACAGTCAGCTTCGTTCTCTCCATTGGTTATTGTTCTATTAAGTCAAAATTTTGTTCTTTTTTATGATTTGCAGTCGGCTTTCTCTCCCTCGCTCTCTGTACCTCCTCGTTGCTGCATATTTATCCGATCTTGACGACGGTGTTAATTTTTAAAGCTGTCTGAGACTTTGGCAGGACAAGATGATTTACTGCATCCATTAAAAACCAAGAAACTTTTTTTAAGGGAAGAAAGTGGGGCACCTTTCAAAAACCCAAATTTAAACTTTAATGCTGGAATCAAGGGCCCCTGGCTTCACCCCAATGGTCTGTGTGTGCTATTGATTTCCTAGTTAAGCATAAAACAGTCTTTTTCCCAGGCTGTTCGGGCACAAAAGTAAAAACTTTATGAAGTATAAAATTATTCCACACAACAAAGAGACCCCAAAAGTAAAGCCCTCCAAAAATTTCCTTTTAATTTAAAACTTTTGTCTTCATTATTTCGGGGTTTAAACAGGCGTTTAAATTTTTTCCCCTGCACATAATCCCCTAAAAAGGGAGGGGGGTCTCATCCCCTGCAATCAGAAGGGGCAAAAAAATCATTTAGATTTAAACTTTTATGCAAAAACAAAAACATGCTAGAGAGGCTAATGGACGTTCCAGGGGCAAAGAGGTCATTTTTGTTAACATTCAGCTGCCAACCCGGGCGGGCCCGGGGTTTGTTTTGTGGGCATGGGTTGGGGCAACCGCCTTGGGAAACCAGCTCAGCCTCACAAAGGGGGGGGGGCGCTAGGATGTATGGAGTCGGCTCAGGAGCTTTGCGTTACAGCCAGAATTTGGCCCTTTTAGGGGCTGAGCCCAAAACCGGGGGAACTTTAATCCCCGGGCCCCAAAACCCCTAAAAAAAAAAAAAAAAAACAAACCTTTAAAATTGCCCAAATCTCCAAGGGTAATTTGACAATTTCACAGCAACTTTTGGGGGAAAGGTCAGAAAATTTTACCCCACCCCCCGATGGGGCTTCCCTGCAACACAATCATGGGGTGCCGATCGATAGTCAGGGGAAACTGACGGGGAAAAGGGTTAAAGGCGCCAATCTCCAATTATGTCTAGGGCACTTCTTTAAAATCCCTTGAACCCCCACCACAGGATAAATGATGAAATTCCATGCATTTTTTTGGGAACGGGGGTTTAATCTGGGGCCCCACCAGTGGAATTTCATTCTGGGAATTTGGGATCAGTGGGGGTTTTTTTGGGGGGGCCCATCAGGGGGGGTGATTCTTGGGGCCCCCAGGGGGGAGTGAATTCATGGGCCCACCAGGTATTTATTCTTGGGGCCCAACCATGGACTTCTTTTGGGGGTTTTTTTTTTTTAAACCAGGGGGCTTGATTTTTTGGGGGCCATCAGAGGAGTTGATTCTTGGGTGGCTCAACAATGATTATTTTTTGGGTTTTAATCCCGAATTTGATTTTTGGGGGCCCCCATGGAAAAATGCTTGGGGCCCACAAGTGGATTTTTGTTTTAAATTGGGGCCCCACCAAAAAGGGGTTTGATTATTGAGGCCCCCATTGGAGTTGTTTCTGGGGCCCCTCAATGAATTTTTAAATTTTTAAAGGGCCCATAAGGGGGGTTGATTTCTGCAGCCCACGAATGGATTTTAAATTATGGGTCCACCAAATTGGAGTTGAGTTTTGGGCCCCCCAACCCCCAGCTTTTGATACTTGCTTTTTAAAATACTCTGCCCTTTGCTTTTTTCCCCCTTTCTATTTTGGCCTTTTTTTTTTTTCCCAAAAGGAAAAATATGAAATTTAAGAAAACCCCGGGGGGAAATGTTTAAAAACACCCCAGGTGGGGGCCCCACCCTTTCCCCCCTTTTTCCCCCGGCGAAATTTGCGCCTTTTTTTATGTCGGCACGGGGGCGTCCCTCATACATCCTAGTAAAGTCTGCCGCCCCTTTGGGCCATGTTTGAGGGGCAGTCCCGGGAAAATACGGGGCCAATTGGGGCGCTGCCCAAATTTTTTCGCCCCCCGGGGTGGGGTTTGCCCTCATCCCTGCGGCAAAATTTCCTCCCGCCCTCCCAGATTTTGGGCAGCGAAATTTGGGGAAAAGGGGTGCAGTGCACGCTGGGGCCTATGTTTTCGCCGTCCGGAGGTGCCTCATAAAAATGCGGGGAAAAGTTCCTGGGGCCCTCACCAGTGTGTGGGGAAACAGTGGCGGGGCCCAGGGGCGCATTTGGGGGGCCCTTAGGCCCGGAAGGGGGATTTTCGGGGCCCCTGGTGCGGGGCGCGCCAAAAAAACGTTCCGATGCGAGACGGGCCCGGAAAAACGGGGCGAAAAAATCTTTCCCACATTTCCAGGGGCGGTTTAAAGAATCAAAAAATTCCCTTTAAAAAGGCGTTCAACATTTTCAGAAAAAGACTGAAACCCAAAATAAAAAATCCAAAAAAAAAAATTCACTTTCCAAATCCTAATTCAAGAATTCGGAATGCGGGAGCTCTGTTTGTGTTTGGGGCTAATTTTAAAAGGGAGGGCGCTTTAAATTTTTGGCCCAAAAGGGAGAGTACGACGCTCCTTTTGGTTTTTTCCCTTTAATGAAAATCTAAAAATAAAACGAAACATGGCCAAAATAAAATAAATAAAACCCAAAGAAGTTTTCCCCCGATTTGTAATAAAATGAAAAAATAATTGGGGAACGAAAAAAAAATATTAAATCAAAAAAAACAGGGTTTTTTTTCTTTTTTTCGTTAGCCAAGGGGTCAATAGTTTGGGTGAAAAGAAAATAAAGAAAAAACAGGTTTTTTATAATTAAATTTTTTTTTTCATTACCCCCATAATCATTGTTTATTTTTATAAACACAACGGATCAACTTCTGGAGTCCCTTTTTCATTTTATTTCGGCCGGGGTACAGTTTTTAATTTTAGATTGCATTAAAAAAACCCCTAGGGGCGTCGCCGCTCTCCCATTGGGCCCCAAAAAACGGCGCACTTTTAAAACCAGCCAAAACACCAAAAGCGCGCTCAGAATTTCTTTTCCCCTAGAACCCCATGAGAAAGTAAACCCTTGGGTCTGATTGGGGTAAAACTGGACAGCCCCCCCCGCTTTTAACCAATTTAGCTCTTTTTGCCTTTTTACTGTAAAAAGAACTGCCCCGGGGGGCCCCCTTTTAATATATTTTGGGCCCAAAATTTCTTTCCCTAGGATTTTTAAAGGGGCCCCTTTTCGCCCTATTTTGAATTGGTCAAAATTTCCTCCCTAGGTTAGAAAAGGGCCACCCGTCGCTTTGGTTTTCCCATTCTTTTATTGGCTTTTAAAGCCGACCAAACAGAATAGCCCTTAAAAATATTTTTAAATTACTGTATTTCCCCCCCCAAATTTTATCTATTGCAAAATTTCCCTTATGAAACGCCAGTCCGGCGACAAACCCCGTTTTCGGGTTTTTAAAAAGGGTTTATTTTTTTTTACAATGTTTCAGCCTTTTTTTCAGAGGATATTTTAAAAACAAAAAAAAATGTTTTTTTTTTCAAAACTCCCCTACCGCACGGGCCCCTGAAGGGCCAGTTGCATTTTCGCCGTCCCTCCATAGACAAAAAGGGAGAAGTATCCGGCGGTGTTTTGGGTGGGATAAACCAAGCCCCCCGGTAAACTCAACCAAAACACACTTTCTGCCGGGATTTTTTTCGTATTTTGGGAAATGGTTTCCCGGGGCCTTTTATTTTGATTGGTTCAAACTTCCCCCATAGGTAAATGGGGTCCCTGGCGGGCCCCAAATTTTATTTTTGGGCCCCCGGAAAAGCGCCCCCCCCCCCCGCTAGCTCAGGGCCCAAACAAACTCTTTTTTGCATTTTTCTGTAAATTTTGAACTGTCCCGCCCTTTTAATTTTGAAATTTGGGCAATAGTTTTTCCCTAGGGTTTTTTGGGTTTCACTGTCCCTTTCCCAATTAATTGGCCAAATTTCCCCGCCGACCAATGAGAATAAGCTTTTTAGAATTTTTTAATTTTCTGGGATTTCCCCAAATTTTTCCCAAAATCCTAAATTCTTTAAAATTGCCCTTTTTTTGATTTTTTTGGGAAAAAAAATTTTTTTTTTTTTATATTTTTTTTTTTAGGTTGGAAACTCCTTTTTTGATAAAGTTTTTTCCCCGCCTTTAGAGGTTTGATTTTTTTTTTAAACAAACCCTTGCCGCACGGACGGACGCCGGGGGAAATTTTCCCTTTCATCTTTTAAAGCTTCCCGCATGTTTACTTCCCGGTTCACTTCGCTTTCCCCCCCTTTGGAGCATTTAAAACCCCCAAAAAAAACTAGGTCTTTCCTGTCGGGGGCTGCAGAGCGCGCTTGCCCGCGCTTTGGTGGGGCCGCGAAACGTTTAAAATGCCTTGGGGTTTTTGAGCGCGCCGCGTCCCCCCCCGGAACGCCCCACCGCCCCACAAAACCCTACGGACCCCCCCCACCGGGGAAGGTCCCCTTTTCCCGCCCCTTTTTTCCCTGCGGGGGGCACGAAAGTGGGCGAAATACTGCGGCTAACAAATGCATCCTCTCCGACAAGGGGGTTTTTTGGGGCCCGGGGGGCGCATTTTACCTTTTCCCAAAAAAAAGGCGAAAAGCCCGTTCATTTCATGGGCGCCTTAAAGGTTTTCCATGCCCGAGGTCCCACGGGGGTTTCCCCCCCCTCCCCCGTCGGCCATCCGATCCCGATTACAAAGGGCATTTGTATTGGGTTTTTTCATGTTGGGGGTTTAAATGGGGCAAACATTATAAGACCAAAAAATGAAAAATTCAATATGAAAAAAATTTACAAAAAGTGGATCCTAATCCTAATTCGGAGTTAGGGTTTTACTGTTTTTTAAGAGTTTATTTACCTGTCCGTGGGCACCGGTGGGGCTTCTGCTGCAGTGTCACTTCCAGTTCGACATCACTTCTGGTTATCTGAATAGGGGGTTAACTGAAAGTCATATCGGACTAGATGTGATGTTGCGCCAGGAGTCATGCTGGACCTGGAGCACCATGGAAAAGTGAGTTGTTCCTTAAAAACCTGTAAAAAACTGCCGAAACCTTAACCTCAAGTTAGTGTTAGGGATAAGCTTAACACTATGGATAGGACTAGAGAAAAAACATGGGTTCAGTACATCCTGAAAGCACATTTTTTTTTCAACTTCAGTTGAACCATTGCCAAAATGAACAAGGACAGATTTGCTGAACACTCGTGTGCACCAGGAAACCACTCTTCTCTGACTAGGATGTTTATAGGGCACCATTACCATGGGGCAAATGGGGCTATTGGCAGCAAGCGCTGGCAGAGGAAGCATTTTCAGATGTACATACATTCTCTATAGGGTGATTTTGATAGAGGAGGGGATAATAGCCACCTCTACTCATTGTAATAGGCAACCAGCCACTAAAGATCTGCAGCCTACCAGATTTGCAGGGCACCGGAGTGCTGCTGCCGGTGGCGTGGTGATGTCATTGCTCGGTGGCTAACAGTACAGAAAAGGAGGAGAAGCTGCTCAGCTTGTCTTGGGAACAGGGATAGTAGTTGTGAGTAGTTGTCATTAATTTTGAAAGCACCAAAAGAACATAAGGAGGAGGGGAGAAAATAAGGAGTTTATTAACTTGATGTGGGGTTATTTCACTTTGTTGGGCACTGGATATGGGGTGCACTGGTTGCCAGGGCCTGGGCAAGTCATTTTGATGCCAAGGCAAAAAAGGCAAGTGGCGCGCCTCCTCCCCCAATCATAAGTCTCTAACTACCAGTCAGTTCCCTGACATTGCGTCACGCAGGACTAGATCGGCAGGTTTAAAGGGTCATTCACCTCCTACGTAACTGCCTAGAGGACGCAGTCGCATTGACTGCAGCATCTAAGTAGTTAGCCAGCTGGGATGAGAGACATCTCCGGTCCTGGTGGCTGAAGCTGGCTGTGTGTGGAGCAAGTTCAGCTCATGAGCCAACTTCATACATCCTTCACCCCCTTTCTGACACTACGAGGAGCATTGTCATACAGTGTGAGGGATAATGGGGGAAATATTACTGTGTGGAACAACTTTCAGGCACGATTACCTTGTGGAGCACCATTAACCCCTTAAGGCCCAGGCCTGAAAAGTAGTTAATGACCAGAACATTTTTTTTAGTTTTTGCCTCCTTGCGTTTCAACAGTCGTAATTTTTTTTATTTTTTCAATGATGCAGTTGTATGAGGCCTCGTTTTATTTGAGATGAGTTGTACTTTATGGGGGAAAAGTTGTTTAAGTTCACTTAGAAATAATTGCAGATTTTTTTTTTCATTTTTTTTTTATTTTTTTTGTTTTAAAAAAAAAAAAAAATACACCATTTACATTTCACAGGTTATACGTCTAGGTTTTTTTGTGTTTGTAATGTATACACAATTATTTTTTATTAAATATTTATTTTAATTTTATTATTTTTTTTTTATTCTTTTTTTACAATTTTTATGTTTTTTACTTTTTTTGTAAATTCTATGAAGCGAGAACTGTGTTACTTTTTTTTTTCCACTTAGTAATGTATTAGCATATTTATAAATGCTAATACATTATAATCTGTGTCAGTCTGACACAGGCAGTGATCAGGGCAGCACACAGTCTGCCCTGATCACTGGCTTGTTACAGAGAGAGCCCTGAGGCTACTCTAGGTCCCCAGGGCTGGCTGTGCAGCCATTCCCCGGGCTCTGTCTGGTCACCGGGAGTCCCGATCACCCGACAGAGCAGGGAAACCCTTTGATTGCACTGCGGTGACGATCCACGGCAATCAAAGGGTTAAAGCATCGGCGAGCGGAGGGTCCCCCGCTCTCCGGTGCTCGCAGGAGATGCTCTGGGATCAGGGCTGTGTAGTAAAGCCCCGATCTCAGCTCAGCTGCGGCGCGGAAACCGCAAACCCCGAAGTCTGCAGCGACGGCAAAAGACGTTGCTGTAGACGAACGACCTGCACCAGCCGACGTCAAAAGTCGTTGGGCGGTTTTTAAGGGGTTAAGGCACTTTTGTCTTTGGACTCAATTTGCAGCACTTTTACTGTCATATTATTTTTTTGGAACACTATTTATGTGACATTATGTTTTTTTGGTTCATTATCTGGGTGGTACTTATATAATAGAGATTCCACGGCACTCCTTATGGTGAAGAAGATAATTTTATCCATATGTTCAGCATATAACAGATTAGTAGAAAATTCAACTCTCTGTACAGTGTAGATAAGGCAATGAGAAACCCACGGTCCGATGTTTTGGCCACAATAGGCCTTTTTCAAGGACCTAAGTAGAGGGAACCAGGAGATGAGAGCAGGAGAGTGTTGGGTGGCACTAGTATTCATTTCTCAAGCACAATATTTGGGGACATTCATTAATAATATACACGGAACCAGCAAAACCTCTTCTGCCATATTTATTATTTGTTACTTTTTATATCCTTCTAGTTTGTGTTTTATTTTCATCACAATACTTTATCTCTAGAGTAACACATCCCCTAAACCTTATTCTTATAAAAAGCTGAGGTTTTTGGTGGCCGATCAGTAGTGATGAGCGATTACGTTGACTATCGTCATCGGGTCGATAGTCGATTATCAATAAGATATTCGATAGTCGATAATAGATTATCGCCGATGACCATTAAATTCTATGGGAGAGGAACAACACCTTCATTCTTACACCCAAACAAGGTGGAGAAATGCTGGAATTAACAATCCACAACAGTCAAATGGATACGTGCTACATCTTAGGCAACACACTTAGGTTATTAAAAGTCACAGAAAAAAAAGTCACAGACCATTTACTATCCCTGTCTTGCACCACTGCCTGACCCTTAAACCTGCATCACCCACAAATTAAAAAGTGCCAGAAGGCAGTATGATTTGAACCATCATGTTACTTGAACTGGACATTGAATATCCCTGTCCTGGAACGCAGCATGAGCCCAAACCTGCATGACCCCAGATTAAAAAGTGCCGGAAAAAGGAGTCTTTCAACCCCCTTTTTAGTTTAGGGACATGACTATACCTGCCCGGGGCCAAAGCAGACCCCTAAACTGTTTGACCCGACACAAAGTGGCACATGCTATTTTTACAGTAACTCCATTTAGTTTTTTTTTTGGAAAACTGCATTTGTTTACGAATTTTTTAGGGAAGTTTTATTTTAGTTTTACATTTTTAATTTTGTTTTTTTTTCAAGTGTGTCATACAACATACACCCCCCCCTGCTTTTTTTAAAGGTTTTTTTAACGTTTAGATGTGTAATTCGCCGCACACCCATAATAATAAAAATGCCCTAATCATCCCAAAACACTTTCTTAGTTGAGAAGAATTTGCCCTTTGGTTCTGAGGGTTTTTTTCACCAATCAATTCAATGGTTTCTTTTTTCCCCCAAAATCCTTCTTCAGGATTGGGCGACCCCCCTGGGATCATATGTGCGACCCATAGTGACTCCGCCCAAAAAAATTTTTAACCTCAAATTGTGAAATTTTGTTCCAGCCCGGGGGCCCTTTTTAAACCTATTTAAAACTCACAGAAATCCCCTTTTTTAAAAATTGTTTTTTGAGAATTTGAAGCTCCCCTGTTCCCCCTTCGTGCTGCCGCGCATTTTTAAACAGGGGGCCCAGCTGCCAGGGCCAGACTTACGGGTGCGGTGAGAGACCAGGCTAGGTCTGTCATCTTTTTAACCCCGCGGTTCAGTCCCGGGCCGGATTTACGGGGGGGTGAGAGCCAGGGGGGTTCCGTCATCTATTAAAACGGTAAAAATGCCCTTATGAGGCAGCAACGAAAACGTCGTGC
This sequence comes from Phyllomedusa bahiana, assembly GCA_025379985.1. Taxonomy (NCBI): domain Eukaryota; kingdom Metazoa; phylum Chordata; class Amphibia; order Anura; family Hylidae; genus Phyllomedusa; species Phyllomedusa bahiana. Next base: position 54,953 of record JAODAL010018126.1, read on the forward strand.
TGAGCGAGTGCGGAAGCGGAAGTGGGGTAAGACTCAGCCTTCCCAGTACACATAAAAGACCGGGTTTTGCCTTGCCCCCCCGTTTGAGTGGGCCCAATGAGTTATTGGAAAAAAAGGTGGTTAAGCTCCTGTTCCACCAGGTCCCCTTTTTTTGGCATTTTTTTTTCTCATTTTACTAACGTGTGGGGAAATGGTTTGTACTTTGTTTTTCTGCCCGGCTCCTATCCATGCCCTCTGAATCCCTTTTATCTGTAAGTTTTCCGTACCTCCCTGGTAAAATTTCAAGGAATTTTTTACCGTTTTTGTACATGCAAGTTTTTTGTAGTTAATTTCTGAAAACCATTTTTAAAATAGGTGGAATGTTTTGTTTCTTTTTTTTAAATTGTATTAAATGGGTTGTTCAATTTCGGGATTGATAGCTTGTTAAAGTCTTGCAAAAAAAAAGTTTTTGAAAATAGGGGCCATTAACAGTGTCCTACCTTTCCTTTTTTCTGAAGCCCATCCCCCTTGAGCCACTTTTGACAATTTGTGAGAACAATGTCTGTTAGAAACACATTTTTTTAAATAGGACCTGTGTTAGCTGCATGTCACAGAAAATGCCTAAAAAATTCCAAAACATGACCTGACCCCTTTTGACTTTTGTAAAGGGAACAAATTCTGTTAGAAAAAAACTTTTTTTTTTAAAAAGGGGCCCTTTTTTTGTAAGTGCTTCCAGCAAAATGCCCCCAAAAATTCAAAGCATGACCTTGAGCCACTTTGGAAAATTTGTGAAGAAAAATGTCTGTTAGAAAACTTTTTTTTTTATAATGGGCCTGTAGTATGCTGATGTCACAGCAAAACCCCCCAAGAATTAAAAACAGCCCCCTTGAGCCATTTTTTGAAAATTTGTGAAGAAAAATGTCTGTTGAAAAAACATTTTTTTTTTTAATAGGACCTTTTGTTAGTGCATATCCGAAAAAACCCCCCAAAAAATTCAAAACATGACCCATGGCCACTTTTGACAATTTGTAAAAGAAAAATTTCTGTTAGAAACAACATTTTTTAAAGGGGGGCCCTTTTGGTATGCTGCATGTCACGCAAAATCCCCCCAAAAAATTCAAGGCCCCCTTGAGCCATTTTGGACAATTGTGAAGAACAAATGTTGTTAGAAAAAATTTTTTTTTTATAATAGGACCTGTGTATGTGCTGTCACAGAAAAAATGCCCCCAAAAAAATCAAAGCTACCCTTGAGCCATTTTGGACAATTGTGAAGAAAAATGTTGTTAGAAAAAAAATTTTTTTTTTTTAGGACCTGTAGTATGCTGCATATCACGCAAAATGCCCCAAAAATTAAAAAACATGCCCCTTGACCCACTTTTGAAAATTGTGAAGAAAAAATGCTGTTAGAAAAACTTTTTTTAAAATAGGCCTGTGTATAGCTGTTGTCACAAAATTTCCCCCCACCATTAAAAAACATGCCCCATGAGCGATTTTGAAAATTTTGTGAAAAAAAATGTTTTTAGAAAAATTTTTTTTTATTTAGGCCTGTGTATAGCTGCTGTCACAGCAAAAAATGCCCCAAAATTCAAAGCATGAACCTTGATCCACTTTGGACAATTTTGAAGAAAAATGTCGTTAGAAAAAATTTTTTTTTAATAGGACCTGAGTTTTGCTGCATGTCACAGCAAAATGCCCCCAAAATTTCAAAACATGCCCCTTACCCATTTTGACAATTGTGAAGAACAAATGTCTGTTAAAAAAAAAATTTTTAGAATAGGCCCTGTGTATTGCTGCATTCAAAGCGCATGCCCCAAAAAAATTTTAAAAAAATGATTTCCGCCCTTTTAAAAAATTGTGGGGGGAGAAAGCCACAAAAAAGCCAAAATTTCTGTTCCAAGGCCATGTTTTTGCTGTATCTCACAGAAAAACATGCCCCCAAAAAAAATATAAATATGAATTCTCGCCACTAAAAAAAATTGTGAGGGGAAAAATCCCACTTAGAGAATTTCTTTTCCCAAAGGACCATAATTTAGCTGTATCTCACAGAAACTGACCTCAAAACCATTGAAAATGCGAAAATTCAAAAGTTAGTGAGAAAAGGAATACGGTGTTGTTGAAACCTTTGGGTTTTTACGTTCCTCCAGCAAAACCAGCAAAATGAACTTTGGGGGAAAAGAAAATAAAATTTAGTAAGAAATTTTCATTTTAAAAAATGTTTTCGAGGGCTTTCTGTTTGAAGAGGAATGTGAAGTAGCCGGCAACTAACGGTGACCTCGGCAATTTGGGGGGCCAAAACATCATCAGGACCCATCCCTGATTCATCTTTATGAAAGTCAAACGATCCACATTTTGTGGAAAGTGGATGCGTTTGTCTGAAATGATCCCCCGTGGTGAAGGCCGCCAGATAGACGTGGTGCTGGGCGGAAAACCTCTATGGCGTGGCGAGCGAGTGGGCATTTTTCCCTTTTTGGTACCCAGAATCTTTTGGGGGCCCGGAAACATCTAAAAACATCGGTTTTGAGACGAGATAGTGTGCACCATATCTTAAGTGGTCTCTGGTGTTGGATGTGTCCCCTGCATTGCATGCTTTGGTGGTAAACAAAGTTTGCCAGAGGTCACCCTTTTGGCTTTGCCCCTTTCCCTGTGTGCTGCTCCGCTAAAGTATTGGCACTCTACTGCTGTGACGTTGCTGAGTTTTTCCCCACCGGGTTTTGGGGAAAATTTTAAAACAGCGCAACAGAGTCTCCAGTTGATAAATCAGCAAGGGTCCCATTTCCTGCATTTTACTCTCTTTTTGGGATGGGGGGAAAGGAAAGTGCTGGGTCTTGTTTTGTCCCGGAGATCCAGGAGGGGGGCCACCAGTAACTGTTGTTCTTTTTGATGTCGGAATACCTCCCCTCCTCCCTCTGGCCCGGGTTAACCAGCCCTGACTTGCCCGAGATGATGCACCCTGAGAGCGAGGGGCCGTTGCCTAGCTTGGACCCGAAACCCCTGCCTATGAAAACGATGAAATTGTGAAAAATGTCAGGCCCTTTTGGATTTGACGGAGAGAAAAATCCATGTCCGATCTGTGTCCCTCTCCCCTCCCTCGTGGCGGGAATGTTGTTTCAGAGTGTCCACGATCGTTCCCGAAAAAAGATCACCACAAAGTCATATGACAAGGGCATTGTCCCCATGACCATTTTGGTTGCTTCTTTAAAATGGCAGGATGGTGCAGAGCTCTTTCACCGCTTCCACTCTCGTGGTTCAACCCCCGAGGTCCGTACCGCTGCTTGTTAGGCCGTGTCACTTGTACTGCGTAATGGATTTTCGCTGCGGCCCCAATCGCTGGGCTGGGAGGGGGAATTCCCCGGGGTTGCCCGTAACAATGAGAGGGTTTACGGGGAGGCCGAGTGACGCTGCAACGCAGCCGACGGGAGAAGGAAAGGGGGGACGGCGGTTGTGCGATTAGCTTCGGGCCCTTCCCCGCAGGCAGTCCAGCCCGGGTAGCTTTTAGAAATTTTGGAGACAAATTCATGCATGTGCCCGGGAAGGGATGTGTCCCGCCCACAAAATTTTGGGCGGCCAGCAATTTCGCCCGTTTTTCCAATACCTTGCCTGGCACAAGGTTTTGGACCCGCCGCGCCCCGGTTTGTTGCGGAAGGGGTCCACAGTTCTGACCTGTGTGTGGACGGTCTCCAAGCAGTTAATTTCAAAACGGCCTGGTTTTTCTGGGCCGTGATGCCACCCGGGACCTTGGGGGAAAGAACCTGCAATCCCCGCGGTTTTAAAGAGGTGCGCCGCCTTTTTAGCCACCGTCCCCCAGAGAAAATCCACCCGTCACCAGTGAGCGTCACAGAGATATACGGCCCTTGGCCGTGTTATAGTCCATGGTCGGTGGTCAGGGTGGGTTTTCCCGGCCACAGATGAGCAAGCCCTTAAATTTTGATGAAGTGGTGGCCCGGGGGGACGGCTTTTCTGGCAAAGAAATGCCTTTTCGGATCTGGGATTGGGGGGGAGGCGAGGGGCCATGCGTGGCGGAACCCATCTGTGTCACAGACGGAAAGGCAACATTTTCAAGGCCAAAAGCCTGGGGAAAATTCCCACTTCAGGTTTTGGCTTTGGGTGGTTTGGGTTAAGGGGTTTTTTTCTGCTCCCCAAAATAGAAGACAGAAGGTGGTGCTAGGGCTGGCCCCCTGTTCGGGTGCGGTCATCAAACTGGCAGAAGGGAAGGGGTGGGGGGGTGTTGGGGGTGCTGGTGGTACTGGGGACGGTGGGGGGCGAAGCGGGGCTGATCCCTGATATGACTCGAGGACATGGGCCTAGGAAGTTGGTGGGGGCGGAGGAGGAGGGGAGACAAAGGGTGTGACAGTGGTTTGGGGGCCCGGCGTCGGTTGGCCTTTTTTTTGGCCAGTGTTGCCTCCCTTTCAATCCTGCTTGGGCAGTGACTAGAATGTTGGTGGGGTTTAACCCCCTAAGGTTTTGCCCCTACTTTTGGTTTACGGCAAAGGGGCATATGACTCGTGGGTGAATAGAGGTTTTTCAAGATGGCCAGGCTTGAGAGGTCCTGTCCTTTTTTACGGGGATAAGCGAGGGGCGGGTTTGGTTGACGGGCTTGCGGAATCATATCAGGGACTTCTGCGACCGCTTCTCCCCTTTTTTAGGGGGAACCCGTATGACATACCCATCATCTTCCTCCTGTCCATGATGAAGCGCTCGCAAGAAATTTGCTGAAAAGACCACGTTGGGGTCCGCAATGTGTATCTCATCATCAACACAAGTGCTTGTCGTCCGACAAATTTTGATCCAGGAGTGCGGGCTACAAGCAAGGGGCTGCAAGGCGGGGTCGACCGCCAGGATTTTTGCCGATTGACCGGTTCCTTCTCTCCTTGGGCATCAGTAACTGGGGGTAAGCAGAGGAAAAACATCCTCTTTGGCCTCTTTTATCTTTTTAACATGCCTTTGACCCCAACGCATTTTGCATCAAAGAGGTCTTCAGAAAAAGGATTATCCACAGTGGTGGGTACACGGGTTGACATTTGGGTGTTTATGTTGGCGGAGGGTGGGGTTTCTGATGACGACATTTTTGGCCTGATGGGAAGGGGGAGGGGAAGTGCTGATGCAGGTTGCATTAACACTGAAGGACAGATTTGGGGACGCGTTCGTTACTGGATTCCAGGGCCCTTTACCCGCGTGACGGCCTGACGGTCCCGCAACTGACGATCCCCTGGCTGGTGTTGTGCCAGCCTGGAAGGGCACCTTCTGTACCTCTACCCCCATGTCCTACCCCCCTCTTTGCTCGTTACCCCTGAATTTCGCTATATTTTGAAAAATAAAAATTTTAGAAGGGAGGGGGTTTTGGAAAGTTCTTTTTAAAAGCGACAAAAACACAGCTATTCCAAATCCTCAAATCAAAAACAAAATTGCTGTATTCAAATTTAATGCAAAATAGATCTATAACAAAGCTTGATGACCAAAAATGAAAAAAAAAACCTGTTGAATGTTAGGGAAAAAAAAGGTATTTTTGGCACTATCAATTCACCCGAGTGACACAAAATTGCTGTATTCAAATTTAAAATGCAAAGTAGTCTATGAACAAAGCTTGACTGACCAAAAGTGAAAAAAAAAACCCCGTCTGAAATGTTACGGGATAATAAAAAGGGGTTTTTTTTGGGCCTTCAATTTCCCGGGTAACTATAAATTTCTGTATTCAAATTTAACTGCAAAAATGATTATCAACAAAGCTTGATGACCAAAAGTGAAAAAAAACCTGCGAAATGTATACGGGATAATAAAAGGGATTTTTGGCCCTTCAATTACCCGTGGTGAATATAAAAATTTCTGTATTCAATTTAACGCAAAATAGCTCTTGAACAAAGCTTGCTGACCCAAAAGTGAAAAAAAAAAACCCGTCTGAAATGTTTTCAGGATAATTTAAAAGGTATTTTTTGGCACCTTCATTTACTGTGGTGACTAAAAAATTGTTTATTTAAATTTTTCTGTTAAAATGATCTATCAACAAAGCTTGATGACCAAAAAGTGAAAAAAAAAATTGTTGAAAAGTATACGGGGTAATAAAAAGTATTTTTTTTGGACTATCAATTCCCTGTGGTGATACTAATTGTGTATTCAAATTTAATGCAAAGTAGATTATAACAAAACTTGACTACCCAAAAATGAAAAAAACACCGTCTGAAATGTATACGTTTAAAAGGTATTTTTGGCACCCATCAGTCACTGTGGTGACTACAAAGTTTTTGGATTCAAATTTAAATGAAAATGGGTCTATCAACACGCTGGCCCGGCCCCCAAATGAAAAAACAGTTCTGAAAAAGTATACGGGTTATTTAAAAGGGATTTTTTGGCCCATCAAATTCCCCGTGGTGACTACTAAATTGCGTATTCAAAATTTAAAATGCAAAGTGATCTATAAAAAAGCTTGACTGACAAAAATGAAAAAAAAACCTGCTGAAATTGTATAGGATATTAAAAGGTATTTTGGACCTATCAGTACACCTTGGTGTCAAAGTTGTTGGTTTCAATTTTAAATGCAAGGTGGCTCTATCAAACAGCTGGCCTGCGCCAAAGTGAAAAAAAATGTATTGAAATGTATCGGGGGTAAAAAAAAAGGATTTTTTTGGGACCTATCACTCACCTGTGGTGATACTAAATTTCCCGTATTCAAATTTAACTGCAAAGAGATCTATCAACAAAGCTTTTACTGACCAAAAATGAAAAAAACCCTGTTGAATTGTATACGGATATTTAAAAAGGGATTTTTGGCACTATCAGTCACCCGTGGGACTTCAAAATTGCGTATTCAAAATTTTAAATGAAGGTGGCCTATCAACAAAGTGGACTGGGCAAAAAAGAAAAAAAAAACCCTTCTGAAATGTTTAAGGTAATAAAAGTGGGTTTTGCACCAACAAATGACCTTTTCAGTTTTAGAAAAATTGTATCCTAATATAAGGCAAAGCAATTAAAAAGGTTTTGGTGTAAATTCCCGTATCCCTTTTTGAACTTGTCTGTGTGCGCCCCCCCCCCCCCCCCGCTCTCCCCTGTGACTTTACAGCGGTAGATGTCCCTTTAAAAATTTTTGCCAAATACCTAAAATCTGCATATCTCTGTTTTAAATAATTTAAGGATCACAGCTAAAGTAGAGTGTTTGTAAAAAATAAAATAAATTTTGGAGTGTTTTGACAGAGGCAAGGCAGTCCCACTGCTTGGACGCTGAAACCATTGTTTATGAACAGGAAGGGCTGTTCTATGTAAAAGGGTATGTGTTTTTCAGCAAAACGCAACCATAAAACATCCCAGTCTAAAGTCGCACACATCTACCCTGCTTATTCTGTAAGTGATTTTTTGGCCGCCAAAAAGAAAGGGGAAAGGCCCAAAAAGGCGGATATTAATGATTATGCACAGATTTTTAATAAATTATCGCGTGTCAAAAAAAACCCACAATGTAAATACCGTGCCGATTTCAACTTTGTCGATAATAATCGCTCAACACTACCGATCAGTCCTTACATTCCATTACTAGTCCATGTGAGAAAAGAGTTTTTGCTGGTACTGTGTACATTATTAATGAAAGTTGTATATGCAAAATCTAAGATGCTAGACATGGATTTTACCTGAGGGTCTTAAAGGAGTTTTATCGTTTGAACTGTTCATGCTCTTCAGCTAATTCTCTGAGATTAAATTTGAAATCCAGGGGCGAGTCTCTCCTCCCAGGAGGCTGTCTCTCCTCACTGAAGACCTGTGACATCATCATTCTGGGGGAGGTAGTAGAAGCAAAATGATGATTGCAGAGAGCAGTTATACAGCCTCGTGCATGCTTCTCATGTGTCTGCAGAGCCTCAGGCTGACTCCACAAGCTCCTTGCTCTGCTATAAGCAGTTATACAGTCAGCCTGAACTGATGAAACACATGTGAGGAATGTACACTGCCCCCCCCCCCTCCCTCTTTGTTACCAGCAGACTGGGTTATATGGAGCAATGCACACTGCCCTCCCCTTCCTCCTCTCGCCCTGTTAACAGGCAGGAGACTCTATAATACTGTGTTATATGAGGGGATCTGTGACTTAAACAGGCAGTCATTGCCCAGATCATTCACCCTAGAGCTGGGAGATGTGTATATAGCCAGCAGACCTTGGTTTCACTATCGATTTTAACAGCTCAGAGGGGAGAAAACACAGAGTGTGCAGGCAGCCAATCACAGCGTATGGGGCGTGGCCGGGGCGTTTCCTGTCTGAGGGGCATATCCCAACAGGCTGAATGAAATGTCAGCCAGCCAATCACAGTGCAGGGGGCGTGGCCAGTGGGTGGGATCCGCCCAGGGGGCGTGTCCTGACCAGCAGCAGCAGAAACAGAATACAGATTTACAGAAAAGCTCATATCTGCTGAACCAAGTGACAGAGGTAATGCAAACCAATTACAAAAGTGCTTTTTTTTTTACTGTCCCCATAATCTGAGACATGATCTTTGTAGCGATAAAACCCCTTTAAATTGTGGTCCCTAGTTTCTAATTTCATCATTTTGCCACCCAGCGGGTAAAGTTGGAGTAGCGACAAGCTACTCTATAAACTTAGCGTTCGCTAAAAGAGTATTGAACAATATTGGCTGTAATTGTAATATAAAGTCAGACAACATTTCTGATTAGAAGTTACCGTGTTGCATCCAGTCAATCTCTCTAACCTCAGTCGGTAAACTGCACTGTTATGTGTTGAGAGCTCATTAGGCCAAGATTCGGGATTGTCGTTGTCAGCCACCTAATGTAGAAATCATTACTCAAATGCTTTTAGCATCATTAAGGCACCGGTGATAGAATTTTTATGTTGGATCTAACACCTCTTTATTTTGTGGTTTTATGACTAGAAAGGGGGATAACGCAAGGGACGTGCAGGAACCTTTCTATTTATAGGAGTCATAATACATAATAAGAGTCAGAACTAATGTTGTGCTTCAGATTCAGGTCAAAGTCAAATTCAACCAAGTCTGAGCGCATTTATTTGGGCTGGTTGGAATGGTCATAAATTGCCAAAAAATCATCTCTAACCATAATTAGTGTCGGACTGGAGTCTCTAGGGAACACCAGTGGAATTTCATTCTAGGGGCCCACCTCTGGAGTTGGTTCTGGGGGAACACCTTTGGAGTTCGTTCTGGGGCCCACCTCTGGAGTTGATTCTGGGGCCCACCTCTGGAGTTGATTCAGGAGCCCACCTCTGGAGTTGATTCTGGGGGACCACCTCTGGAGTTGATTCGGGGGAAAAACCTTGGAGTTGTTTCGGGGGGCAAGCCTTGGAGTTGATTCTTGGGCCCAAACCCTGGAGTTGTTTTATGGGGCCCACCCCTGGGTTTGTTCTAGGGAACCACCTTGGAGTTGATTAAAGGGGCCCACCTCTGGAGTTGTTTCGGGGGGGCCACCCGGGAGTTGATTCTGGGGGACCACCCTGGGTTGATTCGGGGAAACCCACCTCTGGGGGTTGTTTCCCGGGGGGGACCCCCCTCTGGAGTTTTTTCTGGGGGCCACCCGGAGTTAAATTCTGGGGGCCCACCTGTAAAAATTTAAATTTTGGGGGGGCCACCCCTACAGTACTGTACATTTTTTCCCCTCTTACATTGGGGGGGGGCCTTTTAAATTCTTAGCCCCCCTTTTAGGATTTTACATGAAATTTTTAAAAAAAACCCCAGGTCTAAAAATGCTCAGGGTCCCCCCGGGGGGTTTTTTTTCCCCCCTGTTCCCCTTTCTGCCAGTTGAAGAGTGACCAGAATAGTGACCCTAACCTTAACTTATACTCAGGGTTTGTAGACCTTTTTAGGGTTAACTTATCTCTCTACGGGGGCTTCTTTTTTCCCCCGGTTTGCCATTGCTTAACCCCCAAATTTTTACCCCTACTTTAAAAATGAACAAATTTTTAAAATTGATGGGATATGACAGTTTTCCCCCTTTATCTTATTTTTTTTCTTATCTCAAAAACAAAAGCTATTCAAAAGAATTGGAAAAGTTGAGATAACTTTCTGTACTGTGATAGCATGGCAAGTTATCTGTCAATTTTTTTCTTTTTTTAAAACCGAACTCTGTCCCAAAGCACATAAGGCCAAAAGTGGCTTACAGAAAAATGGTTTTTGGGTAAACCCAAAAAAGTGCCAGGGAAGGGAATTTATTTTCCCATCTAAAAAATCCCCAAAAAACCCCTAACGGGAAAACCCCCCATTTGGGGTTTTAGGGGTAACAAAAAACCACTTCGAAAAATGATGGGACACTCCTTACATCTGGAGAACAATATAATCATAGGAAAAAAAAAATCTTCAAAACTGGGAAAAACCCTTGAATCGGAAAGATTTCCCGGGCCCTTAGGCGGTGGCCTCAGCAGGAACCGGCGAGACTTCAAGAAAGACTGAGATAACTACTTAAACACTAAAAATTTTGAACTTAAAGCAGCCTTCTAAAACCTAGATACAGGGCTGGGGCAATTTTGGGAAACAGGAATGAAATACCCCTTTGTGGCAGATTGGGTTTTTTGCCTTTTGGGGTTTCCAAAATCTTTATCTTAAAAGGAAACCAAGCTTAAAAATTCCCTAAAACAACCCCTTTTTTAATTTATATCTTTTCCCCGTTGAAAATTGAATTTAAATTTTGTCTGTTTTCAACTTTTAAAATAATATGGGGAAATGTTCTAGGAAATTTTCTAGGGAAGAGTACAAAAAAGTAGTTTTAGGAAAATTTCAACCCCCCAAATTTTTGTTATAATTTTGGTAAATTTAAACAAAATAGGGGAAAAATTTTATTTTCAAAACTAAAACATAAAAGGAAAAAAATATTTTTTCAAAAAAAAACCCTGCCTAATTTTTTTCCTAAAAACAAAGCCCAACAGGACTGCCCTGTTCCCCCCGTTTTGAATAGATGATTTATGATTAAACCCAAAATTAAATTTTTTTTTGGGGAAAAAGGGTTTTGGGGCAAATTTTTAAATCATGGTTTAATTTGGGGTAATTAAAGTTTTATTTTTTTTATTTTAAGATCTTATTTTTTTTTTGGCGTTAAATCTGTCTTGAAAGGGAAAATTTTCCCTTGTCAACGTATGGTGGGAAACTTTTCAACCAAAATTTTTAAAAAAAGGTTTTTTGGTTTTTTAAAAGTAGAATAGATCCCCAAAAATTTGTTTTTTTTCTACAGCTAAAAATCTACAGTTATCTAGATTTTTTGTAGAATTTAAAATTTAAAAAAAAAAAAATTTTTCGAAGGGCAAAAAGACAAAAAAATACATTCTTTTGGTTTTTTCCTTTAAATTTGGGAAGGGAGATTTTCACAAATGTGTAACTCTTTGTGTAAATTAGGGCCAGACCTTTTTACATTGCACCCTATGTATTTAAAAGGGTCCCCCCTCTGGAGCAGGTTTGGGTCTGTCTTGTTTTGCTTTATTTCTATTTTTTAAGGGATGTTACTTCAGCCCACGTTTCTGCGGGCCCAAAAATTTTTGGTTGGGAGGATGATGTGTGCTAAACCTCAAACCCCTTTTTCACCAAAGAAGCCTCCTTTTTATAAAGGTTTACACCCCCCTTTTTTTGAAAGAGGCGCGAAAGTGTCTAGAAACTGTCTAAAATACTTTTTTTTAATGTGGGGGAAAACAGGAAAAACCCCTTATTTTGGGGAAAAAATTGCCCGCAAAAATTTTTGGGACAGAGTTAATGTACCCCAATATGGTTTAAGCTTTTTGTTGGTGGGTTGTATCAGGAACTCTTTCAATGTAAACATTCAAAAAAGGCACTATTTAAACATGGGCACGATGAGCACCATGGTCCCAGCTCTAGACCAGGGATGATCTTGAGTCTGTGCTCCCCATCTCAGCTGTCACTCCTCTCTGCTCCTGCTCTGCTCCGTGTCTCTGTCCCAGGAGCATATGTACTCATTCCCTAGGGCTCTTTAAGATTTAAAGAGCCACAGGATTCCTGACCTCCAATGACTGGTGACCTGGCCCTTTATTAAGTCACTTGCCCCTGCATTCCTTTGCCAGTTTGCTGGTGTTCCTCATCTAGCATTTTGCCATGTACCCTGTTTATGGTGTTCCTAGTTTTGACCTCTGCTATCAGACTCCTGACTTCTCTTGCCTGACTCCTGCACCGACCTCCTTGCCTGTGACTTGATTCAGCTACTGTCCGCTCTTTGTGTTTTACATTGGCACTTGGGCTGTCACTGTGAGCGGCTACTTCAGGGCTAGTGACTTTGGAGTTTCCTGCAGCCAAGTCCATCCTGCCTTACTGCAGGCTCTGGGGGATAAGGAGGGACTCTTTCAACTCCGCTCCCTGTCGTGGTTTGCGTCATCTTTTACAGTGACCCAACAGATGCACCATCTGCTCCTTGATAGATGGCATCTGCCATTTATCTATTTTACTGTTATCTCTGTATATTATGAAGATATGTTTTAAGATGGAACAAAGTTTTCAAGTTTTATATTCACAAGAGGTGCTGGACTTCAACGTTCTTAGATCGTTTTCTGAATTTGTGATAGACACACAGTAGTATATGACACCTATGGGCAATCTCGGACTGGCCCACAGGGAAATAGGGGAAACCCTCGGTGGGCCCCTGAGCATGGTAGACCTGGAGTTGTTCTTTAACTGTATATACATCCTTGGAAGAGCATATAAGAGGGGCAAAAAGCAAGAGGTAGAGCATAGGATGCAGGTACAGTCATTTACAGTAGCTTTAGGGTGGGCTCCTAAAATAAACTCCACCGTTGGCCCAGAAACAAGTCAACTGGTGGGCCCCAAGAATCAACTCCTCTTCTGGGCCCTAGGCTCTCCAGTCCGACACTGCCTATGGGTTCCTTAACCTACTTTTTGTGGGATATCTCTGCCTAGAAAACTCAAGTAGTTTAGTTTTTGTTCCTATGTAGTTGAAACAATTGTTTGCCAGTGTCTACAGAGACAAAGCAAAGGACATTTGGTCAGGTTAAAGGAGCCCAATGAATTGATTGAAGTATGAGCCGGGAACCTTCCTCATCATATAGACCAAACGTAAGGTTTAGATATAATGTGAACAGAACATATCTCCTGATTCATAAATCATCACTAAGCTACGGGAAAAAAGAACAATAAAGCTTTATCTAAGAAGTTTCCTGCTGAAAATTCTCCGCCTGGAGCAGATTATATTTGTACTAATGTTCAAGTGTTGAAGTTACCTTTTTACATATTAGTCTTATGTGTCATTTTATTAAACCATAGAAGACACCGCATAAAATAATCTTTTCAACTAATGAGGTCGCACCACTTAACCTACATATGTCTCATTCTCCACTCTTCTGAAACAGCAATTTCATCTTAGGCATGTTCTTAGCTTGACTTTCAGTTAATTAAAAGAGCGAAAAAATTAAAATTCTTTTGAGAAGATGAAATGTTATATCCCGAAATAATGGATTTGATGATGGAAATGGAAATCAAGGGAAAATATCCTCATTTCTATTGACCATCATGTAATATCCAATTCACTCTTCACCTTATCCGAAAGTCTTCTTTTACTTTTAATTAAGGTACAAATGCTTTTAGATAAATAAAGCCCTTTTGGACTCACAACTTTACAATGACTCCATGTAGAACATTAGCCCAAGCCAGGAGAGGTGGCAGATTGGAGCTCTGTTAAATTGAACCATGGTTACAATTTTTAGGACCATAAAATTAGACTATGATTGTCTCAAGACTTGGATTGTTCCACAGAGAATCCACCGGTGGTTTCAGGGCTTGGTGGGCCCTTAGACATTGTGGAACCCTGGGCATGACAATGTTGGGGCTGATTTTCAAGGAGAAGGGCAGAGAAAGAGAGGCAGAAATCAAAAGGCATTTGCAGTATGTACACTAGCTATAAGCATCAACTTCACTGGTGGCCCTCAAAATTCAAGTTCACTGGTGGGCCCCAAGAATCAACTCCACTGCTGGGCTCCCAGAATCAACTCCACTGGTGGGTCTCACGAGTCATCTCCACTGGTGGGTCCTAAGAATCAATTCCACTGGTGGGCCCCAAGAATCAAGTACACTGGTGGGCTCCAAGAATCAAGTACACTGGTGGGCCCCAAGAATCAACTCCACTAGTGGTCCCAAAGATTCAACTCCACTGGTAGACCTACATATCATCTCCACTGGTGGGCTTCAAAAATCAACTTCACTGGTGGCCCCAAGAATATTCTCCACTGGTGGGCCCCAAGAACCACCTTCACCGGTGGGTCCCAAGAATCATCTCCACTGGTGGGCCCCAAGAATCATCTCCACTGATGGGCCCCAAGAATCATCTCCACTGGTGTCCCTAAGAATCATCTCCACTGATGGTCCCCAAGAATCAACTTCACTGGTGCATTAAAGAATAAACGCCACTGGTGGGCCCTATGAATCAGCTCCACTGGTGAGTCCCAACATTCAACTTCACTGGAGGGCCCCAAGAATCAACTCCACTGGTGAGTCCTAAGAATCTACTACACTGTTGAGTCCAGTGTACACTAGTATGACACTGATGCTTTCCGTATTTTTGAGTGTAATCTAATGAACAAAAGGCAAAAATGTACAGGTATAAACTTTGATGAATCTCTTAGGACAAATTCACACAATGGATTTTAACGTGGAATTCGAGGCAAAGTCTACAGATTCCAAGTTAAAATTCACGTGCAATTATTGCTTCTGATGAAGCGCCTGTGAAAGAAGGTGCGAAATGCATTAGGCTTTTAAGTTTGTTTTAATTAAGCGAAGGATAAACCCTTTGCTTTTTTGGACAATAAACAGTTTCCTTCGCCAAAACCTCTGGTGTCCTTGATTCCACGTGCGCTGGGATCCGCCATTTTGTTTACAGTTGTCCTAACAAGGCCTTTAGACAAGACATGGTGGCTGTTCACATGGCTGGTTTCTTCAATCACCAGCTAAAAGTTGTGACAAAAGATGGTCAGTACAATGCATAGATGGTCCTGTCTGACATAGATCGAGCACATAAGTTGGTCCTGAGTAGTGTTGATCAAATTGTTCTAGAAAAGTTAAGTTCTAGTAGAAATTCTCGAATTTTTAGAACTCGAACCGAACATTTTACAGTTTGTTCGAGAAAGTTCTGGTTCTAGTTCAACACGCCATTTTCAGTTTCGTTTTCAGCGGCTTTCTGCACTTTTGGTGGCCATCCAATCACCTTTCTGCACTTTTTGCGGCCAACCAAACACCTTTCTGCACTTTTGCCGGCCAACCAATCAGTGCAGAGCACAGAGAAGTGTCAAAGCTGTTATATATATTTCACTGTATTGCCTTGTGAAGGCCATTTTCAGCTCACTCTCTGTACTGTACAGACTGCTCTTGGTTAGATAGCATTTTCCTCTCCATAGCCAGCAATAGTTAGGAGTTTTTTGGGATTGCTGGCTGCACTTTCCCACACCCAGAAGCTGTTATTTGGTGACATTTGCAGGCTCACATAACGCCTAAGTCTCATATACATGGATATTTATTATACAGAGTGCTTGCATTGGCTAAATCATACTCAATGCCCAAAAGTTTTTGCAATTTTGGGTGTTCAATTATTGTATATCACACCGTCTCCAAATCTCCTATGTGTCAAAGGGGCTTTTGGGCCCCCTCAGGATGCAGGGCCCCGTATGCAGCTGCTAAAACCCCTGCACCTCCATAGCTATGCCCCTGCTTGCAAGCTCCCTCATCTTTTCAGTTAGACAATTGAAAGGAATGAAGTATTTTATCCTGTGAATTTTTTTTGTCACTCTTAGAGCCAAATTGTCTTCACTAAGTTGTTCCACATATCCAGTTTACTGTCATGGATGGTAATTCCAGCTGCTCCTCACCTGTATAGGTATAAAAATTAACCAGAACATCTTCTCCCATTGGCTATAATGAGGTTCAAGTTCTAGTTCGAATAGGTTCTTATCAAACTAGAACTTTTTACTGTTCTCTCAACACTAGTCCTGAGTGCAGGAACCACTTTCTAAATAGTCTATATTTCTTTATAAGACTCCAAATCCATGTAATATCTTCCAGCACCAGAACAAAATGAAAATAATAAACTTTTTGCCCATACCATATGGCTCCCTCCTCTACGAGTAAGAGCTGCAGCACTCAAAACGCGTCACAGAATGGGAGCCATACATTTTTAATGTTATGTGAATAAAGTTTATTATTTTCATTTTTTCTGGTGCTGGAAGATATTACAGGGAATCGGAGTCTTTTGAAGGTTACACCTGTTGTCCGACGGCTTTTTCTTGCATCAGAACATTCATTGAGGACGGTCTCTCTTTTTCTCCTTTTGTCTATCCTCATTGGAGCAACGTCTCTATGGTGAGCATACATTTTTCTTTTTTACACAGCATTTAGACAGGAAATGACAGCTCATAACAGGCTATCAGCTGTATCCAAGAAAACAGCCACAGTCAGCAGAACACATAGATGGGCCTGTCTAACTACTGTATATGCATATAGGTCTATATATATAGTTATAGTGGTTGTCTCAATCCACCACCCCTATATATATATTCTAGTGAAGACTGTAAATTTATCCATACAAAAAAGGCAGAGTAGGTCAAAATTGATGATCTCAGTAGGACTGGTCAACTGTCTTATAAGTATTGGGTTTTATTTATATTTTTGGGAGAAAATCAATGCCCTGGCCCCTACCCTAGCACATGACATCACAGCAGGCCATGCCTCTAGCCCTAGCTAAGCATTACATCACATCAGACCGCAATTCTAACCATTCATCTCCCAATTTCCCCCGGCGAACAGCAGGATCCCCTGGATGAGGCCGCATGATGTCTTGCAGACCTCATGCCTAAATCATACTGTACCATACAAGACTAGTTGGTGGAGTAGGGGACGTATGAAAGCCTGCTCCGCAGGGATTTTTATCTGTTTGTCCATTCTGAGAACATACAAACACTTAAATAAGGAGCGCCAACTCGGGGATCAAGAACATGTGCCCATTTTTCCCTGGACATAACAGTAACCACTGTGCCTATGCCTAGTGTGCCCATTGGATAAGATTAGTGTCGGACTGGGTGACTATGGCCTACCATTGGAATTTCATTCTGGGGGTCCACCTGTGGAGTTTATTCTGGGGCCCACCAGTGGAGTTGGTTATTAGCTCCACCAGTAAATTTGATCCTTGGAGCCCGCCAGGGAAATTTTGTTCTGGGGCCCACCAGTGGAGTTGATTCTGGGGGCCACCAGTGGAGTTGATTCTGGGGCCACCCTACAACTCTCCATGTCTCTTATACTCGACCTCTTGCTCCCCCCCCCCCCTATTTGCTGCTTTTCTGCCTCTCCCAGGGATGTTTAGGCAATTTAAAATAACCTCCAGGCATACCATCCTCAGGACCCCACCAGGGGTGTCCGCTCTTCCAGTAGGGGACCGTCAGAATCGGGATAAGACGCCCCCGTCCTTGACGCTTTCCACCCAGGCGATGTCAGGAAGATGGATGCTCTGAATTTCAATGCCCCATCCTTTTGTTTGTAGGGAAATAAACCACTTCCAGCAGTGTCAAGCAGCTTATCCTCTTCTTCTCATTGAAAACATATGCACACTTGGTTAGACAGAGCATGTATGTCTGCAAGGATAGTGGGAGTCTTTCAAGTGTCGGACTTAGGCACCTAGTGCCCACAGGTGGAGTTGGTTCTAGTGGCCCACCAGCTGAGCTGTTTCTAGGCTCACCGGTTAAGTGTATTTTATGAGCCCACCCTACAGCTACTATAAATGACTGTACCTGCCTCTTGAACTCTGCTTATAGCTTATTACTCTCTTTCACTGCTTTTCTGCCTCTCCCAAGGATGGATATGCAGTAAAAAAAAGATTGACAGGTCAACCATGTTAAGGGGCCCACCGGGAGATTTCCCTATACCCCTGTTGGCCAGTCCCAGAATGAGTCTCTCTGGCAACTATTGAAGATGCTTAGTGACTCTTACTCAGTAACTAGAGCTCAAGGCACTTTCTGCTCTGCTATCTAGATCTGCGCCGTTCCAATGAGCTAATAACAGAAACTTGACAGAAACCTTCACAATATTCAACAATTTTTGAGAACGATGAAGCTGCTATAGAAGATCAGCCCAAACAGACTGAAAAGAAGACAATGTATCAGCGGGATGGAGCGGTTCAATGAGCGAATGCATTGAAGGTCCAGGTAGCAGAGCCCTGCATGGAACATATTTCCTTCATCTAATCTGCTATTAAACAAGCCGACCTTTTCTATCCGCCGTCAATGGCAGAAAGTTTTTTTCTCCAATAATAAAGCCAAATGCTGAGATAATGTTTGCAGCCTCTCACCTTAAGCAGCATTTACATTGTTCCTTGAACTCCGGATACATTGGCGACGCTGAACAGTTTGAGGTGAGCTATTTACTTGTACATTAGCTTAATAAACAAAGGCCGGGTTACTACGGCAACAGAAGAAAAAACGCCGCAAACTCGGAACTTCACTTAGGGCAAAGTACGGTTAAAAAGGGCTCCCCCGGCTGAGGGCGGGTTTTTGCTTGGTTTTTGGGTGTAATGAAGATGTTTTGGGGTTAAAAACAAGTCAAGGTCTTGGTGTGGAAATGCAATTTGCTGATGTGCACGGTACTTATAGCGAGAACTCGGAGTCGAGCACTAATAGATTAAATCCACACAACACTTCAACTTTTAGTGTCTCTAGGATCAAGTGCGTCCATACACAGTGCACCCCCTCGCATGCGTGGCTCCTCCACCTGCTCATCAGTACCGTGCACTTTCTTGTATTTGTGTCCCCTTTTATCAGGGATATAACTAAGAGGAAGGTCACAATGACTTGTGGTAATGGGAGTAACAACAAGACACTGAGCCCATGGCAGGGCATTTAGTTACAAGGATGAGACACCAAACTTTATGGAGTTTTCCTATTTGGCTGTTTGACAACAAGGTTCAGGCTCCCACTTCCTGTGCAGGCTTTGGGCAGGTCTATAGCTTCAGGCTCCCACTTCCTGTTCAGACTGAAGGTGGTTGTACAGCTTCCTGCTCCCACTTTCTTTCCAAGTTGTGGGCGGGTCTATAGCTTCAGGCTCCCACTTTCTGTTCAGGCTGTAGGTAGTTGCACAGCTTTCTGCTCCCACTTCCTGTTCAGGCCGTGGGTGATTCTACAGCTTCAGGCTCCCATTTTCTTTCCATCTTGTACACGGTTCTATAGCTTCTGGCTCCTACTTCCTATCAAGCGATGGGTGGTTCTACAGTTTCTGGCTCCCAAATCCTGTTCAGGTTGTAGGCAGTTTTACAGCTTCAGGTTCCCACTTCATGGTCAAGCTGTAGACGGTTCTACAGCTTCATGCACCTACTTCCTGTTCAGGCTATTGGCGGTTCTATAGCTTCATGCTCCTACTTCCTGTACAAGCTGTAGGCAGTTCTTCAGCTTCAGACTACGACTTTCTGTTCAGGCTATAGACGGTTCTACAGTTTAAGGCTCCCTCTTCCTGTTCACACTGTGGGTGGTTCTACAGCTTCATGCTCCCACTTCCTGTTCAGGCTGTGGGCGGGTTCTTAAGTTCGGCCCCCCATTTGTTCAGGCTGTGTGCGTTCTAAAGGCAGGCCCCCACTCCTGATCGGGGGTTTGGGGGCGGTTTACAGTTTAAGCTCCCTGTTTTTAACGTTTTGTGGTTGTCAGTTTCAGGCTAATTGTGCTGCACCCGCGCTAACAGGGGAAAAATGGAGGACCCTGATCCCTGCTGTTTAAACCTTTAGATACAGCAGCATTTCCTTCCTCCGATCGGCACCCTCATAGCGAGATGCCAATCAGTTACCAAGACCCGGGAAGCAAAAAGATTCCTTTCCCATCATGTAATAATTTCTATTACTTTCTGCTGCCATCTTGGTGCACCCTTCCGAACTATTTATATAATGCAGAAGAGTGCACAAGTGTTTGCGCGCCCTAGTGATTAAGTAGCCTACAGCGACTAAATATTCAGATAAAATACCCCTCCCTTTTGGTATGTTACAAATAAAAATGAAAAGGTTACACATTATTGGTATTGTTGCATTCAAAAAAGTCTGGGATCAAAGTATAACATCCTTTATCACTTCTGAGAAGATACAAAAATTCCAAACCTGGTCATTTCACACGCCCTAAAAATCAGGATAAAAAGTGACCTAAAAGTCTCATAAATTCCAAAATGATACCGATTAAAAACTAAACCTCAGTGCCACAAAAATGCCCCTTCACTCAAATCCATAGGTGGAAGAACCAAAAAGTTATTGGTCACAGAAAATGGCTGTAGAGCAAATTTAAGAGATAGAGAATTTTTGAAAATAATAAGACGTAACAAAAACCCTACATCCTTGGTATCACCAGAATCGTACCAACCTGCAGAATACAGAGAACGCATTGTTTTATACCGTAGATTGAGCAGCATAAAAATAAAATTCCAGCAAACATGCCGCATATATGTTTTTTTTTTTTACTTTTCACCCCATCTAGAATATTTTTTTTCGATCTCCCAGTATATAACATCTAGGAGGACAGTCAATGGCACCATTAAAGAGTACATCTTTCCCAGGATAAAGCTAGCCTCACATGTCTATGTAGATGAAATGATAAAAAAAGTTATGGCTTTTGGAAGGTGGGGTGAAAAGAAAATTAGAGCCGTATTATTATGACCATGTAGCGGGAGAGGGTTAATTATCTTGATCAAAGTTTTTGTTTTATTTATCATATATGCTTCACTTTTTCTCTGTCACTTATCATCATCAAACTTCCAAACCCCTAAAAGGTTAT
>JAODAL010018127.1:0-75642 GCA_025379985.1 Phyllomedusa bahiana
CAATTGAGCAGACAAGAATGAGAACTCAATATAAATTTTAATAACCAGAGGGATTACATGCTACAATTCATTAAGTAGTGTGACACCAAGTAGACAGCTATGAACTAGTGGTTTTTAAAGGAAAAAAATCAGACAGCTACAGATGAAAGCATGCCTCTTGGAAGCTCAGAGCAGTCAACATGCAGACTACCATACGAGGAATAAATGTTATAAGAGACTATAAATATTTTCCGAATACAGAAGTATAAAGTCATTTTTTGCTTCTGAAATACATGATATATTTATTGGTTTATGTTGTTAATATGAGGGCTGCTCTAAAACAAGTTCCTGGTATCCTATTTTGATGGCCCACAATGTCAGAGGTGCATGTTGGCTGTATGGCAATAGAGTTGGAACCTTACTGGCAATAGCTGTTCAATTGTGTTGCTGTGCAACAGATGGCAGCAGAGAGGCAGTCCAGTTAAATTTAAAAGCAAATAAACCAAAAGGTGCATAATTGATGGAACCGCATAGGCAAAATTTTCCTTAAATGGATTTTCCTATCTGACTGTTTCACAGAGCCTGCTCTTCACAACCAGCTTCAGGTTCCCGCTTCCTGTTCAGGCTGTAAGTTGTTCTAAAGCAGTGATTGGCATGTCAGCTCTGCAATTACTAGCAGAGTCTGTTAAAAGGACAGTGATGGATGGATTTTAACAGCTGAACATAAGGCTACAGAGCTTCAAAGAGTTAAAGTTTGTCAATAACAAAGATAAATAAGCTTAAGTGGTGCTGATAAGTTACAGCAAAGATAGACATCACCATTCTGACCAGGGCTTCTAGAGCAGAGAGGTGATTGGAAATCTAGGAAACCTTCTGTACAAAAGAAAGGAGAAAAACAGTTAAAACCCTGTGAAAGGAGAAAAGCAGAACACCCAATGTATTGGAAATGTCTTTCTTTACCTTTACCTACCTTTGGCCATACTACTGTATGTAGCGCATATGAAGAGGGGTTTTAGTGGTGATCTCTATGGGCATGTCCCCACTGAATGGGTTTTCAGCCGGTTTTTCAGGCGGTTTCCGGTTTTGCAGACCACTTGAAAAACCGTCCGAAAATGAGCACAATGGTGCTCTATGGAAAACCCCACAGCACGGGCTCCTCGCCCGCGGGCCGCTCAAAAAAGATTGAGCATGTTCATTCTTCTGTCCCGTTTCCGGACAGAAAATGAACACCTCAATGGGTGGGGGAGGGCTGTTCTCCGCTAATCGCGGAGAAAAGCCCCATCCCCCCCCCCCCGCGTCCGTGGGGAGGGCCGCAAAACCGGTATTTGTCCCTTGCAGTGTGAATACACCCTATGTCTTGTAAAGAGACTTGCCTTACCAGTGAGCACTGACAGCTGAGCCTCCTGACTTAGTCAACTGTCTATTTAGTGGCTTCAAACTATGCTTCTAGACAACAGCAGTGTGTAGCAGACATTAGCTAGGGTACACCTGAACTGAACATAAATTTTGCTCAACAGTAACAAACCATCTTGTATTCCTAGTATTTGTCTCAAAAAGTCTTTTGTGCTTTGATATGAAAAAAATATACTGTATTTTGCTTTGGGATGATGGAATACATCGTAAGGCTGTCTACATTCAGTTCTGTGGAGCTCCTCAGCTCTTTTCCCATAAGCCTTTGCTTTATGCAAAACAGTCAGTGAGGTCTGAATGGCAAGTAAACCCTCACACCGACCAATTTATTGGTTCCTCTCCTCAAATAAAGATTTGTTTCCCCTTTCAAAGCCATTCTTGCCTCTCACCCAGCCAACCAGTAAGTTCTACACTGCACTGACGAGGGGCAAATACCCCGAAAGAGCTGTCTGTAGTTGAACTTAACTGGTTTGGCTCAAATCCCTTTCACATTGCTAGGCTCCTGCGAGCTACATGTGAACTGAGGATAACTACATCCAATAGAGTGCGCTGTGGAGCTCATCAGCTCTTTTCCAATAAGCCTTTGCTTTATGCAAAATAGTCAGTGAGGTCTGAATGGCAAGTAAACCCTCACACCGACCAATTTATTGGTTCCTCTCCTCAAGGAGAGATCTTTCCCCTTTCGAGTACATTCAGTTCTGTAAGCTAAGGTATAATTAGATATTTCACAAATATGAGTCTGTGATTTAATGTTGCCTAAACTGCAAGTCCAAGTAAATGGACAAAATTTTTTTAAGGAGAAGCTTAGGAATAATGGGATGTGCTTTATATAAAAATACTCTTTTATTTGCCGAATATAAATTTGATTGGCCAGTAACATTTTGCTTAAACAATTCAGCTGACAACATCTGTAACATTTAATTGGTTCTATTAAATAAGTGGTGCACCCTAAGTTTATGTCAACAAAAAGAATTTCCTCTAGGATCTTTATGTGGATCTAGTGTCTATGTTTGTTTTTTTCTGTTGTAACCTCTAGTTAGGTTACCGTAGTTTTTGTAATTTTTGCAAAAATCCAATAAAAATATAATGATTAAAAAAAAAGATGAAAATCAAGAGAGGCACGCCCCGGGAAACCTCGCTAACACCACTTCAATGACTGTGTCTTCTGTGTCACCCTCACAGCTGTATTTGACAGTAGGCACCTGTGGGTGGGTGTCTAGGGTGGAATAACTTAGGGGAAGCACAAATTCTGCATGGTGGGGGTGGTAGCTTCTCTGTGTCTGTACTCAATACATGCAGCATACACAGAAAACAGCAAGGTGACCTGCTGTGAGCCCTGCACAGTTCTAGTTTTCTTGCTTGCTTCTAGTTGTACATTCAGCATACAGACTGACTGTGCAGGGCTCAACACAGCAGGTCAGCATAGAACTGGCTCTCCAGTGCAAGGGTGCCATCTGCAGTAGGAAGCACAATTGGAACTGCTAGCAAGGGGTGAGAAAATGCTCTTACTGAGGAGTTACTGTATAGGAGAGGGGAGAGTAGTGCAGAATGGTGATGATGAAAAGCTGCTGGGGGTGATGGTGTCTTAGAGGGGAAAGACGAGATTTCACTCCATGGGAGCCAGGAAGTCTTGTAAGGGAATAGAACGAAAAGTGGTGCTGCAGAGGAAAAGGTGAAAAGGTGCTGAGGGAGAGTTTAGATGAAGGGGAGACACTCTTATGAAAAGCAGTGCCGCTGAGCAAGATGGTCCATCAAGGGGGGAGTTTTACTGTGAAGCTAGTGTGTGTGCTGTAAGGAAAAAGGTGGGAGACTAGGTGCTGCAGAGGAGATGAGATAATACTGTGAGGCGGTAATACAGAGGGAAGAGATGGTGCTGTGAGAGTGGGTATTGCAGAAGTAGGAGATGATGCTTTGAGGAAGGTAATGCAGAAGGAAGAGATGAAGGAAGAGATGAACGAGCAGTGATGTAGAAGGAAGAAATGGTGCTGTAAAGGGATAGTGCAGTAGGTAGAGATGGTGCTGTGAGGAGAGTAATGGAGAAGGAAGAGATTGTACTGTGAGGAGCGATAGTGCAGAAGGTAGAGATGGTGCTGTGAGGGTGTAATGGAAAACAGAGATTGTACTGTGAGGAGGGTAATGGAGAAGAAAGAGATTGTACTGTGAGGAGGGTAATGGAGAAGGAAGAGATTGTACTGTGAGGAGCAATAGTGCAGAAGGTAGAGATGGTGCTGTGAGGGGGTAATGGAAAAGAAAGAGATTGTACTGTGAGGAGGGTAATGGAGAAGGAAGAGATTGTACTGTGAGGAGCGATATTGCAGAAGGTAGAGATGGTGCTGTGAGGGTGTAATGGAAAACAGAGATTGTACTGTGAGGAGGGTAAGGGAGAAGGAAGAGATTTTTACGTGTGGAGGGTAATGGAGAAGGAAGAGATTGTACTGTGAGGAGGGTAATGGAGAAGGAAGAGATTGTACTGTGAGGAAGGGTAATGGAAAAGGGAAAGGGAGATTGTACTGTGAGGAGGGTAATGGAGAAGGAAGAGATTGTACTGTGAGGAGGGTAATGGAGAAGGAAGAGATTGTACTGTGAGGAGGGTAATGGAGAAGGAAGAGATTGTACTGTGAGGAGGGTAATGGAGAAGGAAGAGATTGTACTGTGAGGAGCGATAGTGCAGAAGGTAGAGATGGTGCTGTGAGATAGACAGTGTGCTATAAGGTAGGAAGGAAAGAGGCGCTGCAAGGGGAGATACAGTCAGGCCTGCTTTTCTACTTTTACTTGATTTAAATAATGCATGGAAAGATTGGCCTGGTCAGTAATATGACAAGAGCAGAAGCTGGCAAGTACTGCCATGCTAAATGGCACCTCCATGTTGTATAAGAGCAAACAGTACATACTACACTGCCTTTCCCTTGCAGCAATAGAGGTAGCACCTCCTATAAAAAAATATGAAGGAAACCTTATGCTATCAGAATACCCCATAGTTCCAATTCTGGTGCCGGCAACCCAGAATGCTTCTCACAGTAAAACAGAGAGGTAAGTGTACATTGTGCCTGTATGATATTATAGGCATGTGTTGAGAAAAGTCTGCAGAGACTGACTACTTGACTGTATGCAGTAAGTTTATGTTAGGTCTTTTTTACACAGCAGTGTCCATTCACTGCAAGCACCTGGAAAACTACGGGCATATATAGAAAACCTGTTCATATATCCCCCATTACCCAACAAAGGCCAAACAAGTGTTTTTTACTCTGTGGTTTCCTGGCTTAAGTTGGAATAGCAGAGCAGACTTCAGTTTTCCAAAAAGAGGCAAGCAGCAAAAAAATGTCGATGCCATACAATATAGTAATGCCTTAAGATACAAGGGCCGCAGGATACAATATTTCCAACACACAATGGTCGTTCCTGTTATATTGTATGCTTAGTGTCCCAGACATTGATCCATCCAATTATAATGAATATTTTACCTGTAAAACCTCTTTATTAGTGAAGTGCATGCAATGATTGGCAGTCTAGTAGCGCATCTCTATAGTATAGTAATACATGTTCTGTGCTGCTCTTTACATGTGCCAGGACTAGTGGCTCCTTTGTGCACCAGGTGAGGTGAGGGTGAGGGTACATCATATATAAAGTACTTGACACAAAGAAGCTCCTGTCCTCAAATAAGAAAGCGATTTCCAGCTTCCAGCAGCTCTGACTGTTATAGGTTAGGACTTGCTTTATCTATATTAATTACCTGCTTTATTTTCTGTGGTCTTCATTTTGCATTATGTTGGTTAACACTTGGGGCCTCAGAAACAATTACCAGTTTACCACAGAGTTATGGTTACAACATACAATAGTCTTCCTGGAATCAATTAATATTATGTCGAGAGACTAATTTATACGTTTGTAATATTGGAATCTACATATGTATATTGTGGCCAATTTACGATGCATCTGCCAGATCTATATATTGGGGAATCCCATGAATGTATATTTACAACAGACACTACAAGACTCAATGTAAAGAAAGTCTTAAAGGGGTTGTCTCGCTACAAAGATTAGCTTTCAACATGTAAGGAACACTAAATGAAGATGTCTTCCAAATATATTGCTTTGTTCAATTTTTTTTTTTTTTTGTTAAGAAGCTACAATTTATTTTATTACCTTCTGTGCTGTCTCTGGTTTCCCAAGTGACCGTCCTGTGTACTTCTTCTCCCCTGCTGTTTGTTCTATCTGACAGCAGGGAGTGATGTCATCACACAGGTAGCAGCCAGCAGTGTGAGAGTTTTTGTGTTATCTGATCTTTCAAACAAAAGACAGTAATTACTACTGTTTATTTTAGCTCAGCAGCTTCTCCTGTCCTGGTAAAAGGTAATTTATCTAATCTAGACTAATAAACATAATAAACAGAGAAGTCTGAATACATGGAGCTCATATGCTAATTACAGACGGCTTGACCAGGAAGTGAAAGAGCAAAGCAGCATTATTTCATTCATGCATGCTATGAAATTATGAGATGAGACAACCCAATCTGTATCCAATCTGGTAAGTAGTGGATATGTTTGTCTGAGTCTCACGCAGTGTAGTCAGCACTGCTCCAATCAGTGGCAGTATCCTAGAGAAGTATCCAACTGAGGAAGATGTGATTTGCGCTTGTGTAAAAGGCATACTCTCAAGTGTAGCAATGACATCACAGATCTGCAGCAATGTATTATACAGAGTTATATTTAATGCATGTCATATACTGTGTATTAGATGTTGTGTGTATTAATTCCGTACATGTAGTATAGTGTATGTATAATGTACAGTCAGTAAGCGGTGTGGATAATGTATGTTATATGGTATGTAATGTACTGTATATATACTGTATGCATACACACACATCTGCACCGCTGTTGAAGATTCTTTTGGGTAGTCTCTGGTCCACCTGTCTGCAGTGCTCTGCTCCATTCTGGGCACACAGCAGACAGACAGGTGAACAAAACAATGAGAGAGAATAAGCTGGAGGTTTGCTGTGGGGAATGGAGCCAACAGGACTTCTTAATGCCGGAACACTATTTTTTAGTTAAAAATGCCAGCATATAAATTTCATTGAGTGAAATTGGGTGTATTTTTTCACAGTGCCTAGAGCAGCATAAACTGTAAATATGACCCTGCTCACCCTACTCAGGTAGGGTCCTGGTTAATAAAAAGTTAGGCTCTGCTTCGTTCTGAGTAATAAACAGCTCACCTGAAGTTTTGTTATGACATGGGAGACAAACACTACAGTAGAAGCAATTCTGCACTGCCATTGTGACAGGATAGAATTAGTATAGATATTAAGGATTATATACCCTAGTGCAGATTACAATTAGGGTCTTGGGTCAGAATACATGGGGAAAATGAATTTCCAGCAACCTTCATGTGTTACTTCTGGCATTGCTCCCATGTGGATAATGAATAATAATGTACGGAAGAGTTGTTCAAAATTCAGTTTCCTAATCTATTCATTAAAGGTGTTTGAATTTCCTTCCATGCATTGACTTTCTGCATAATCTATGTTATTTATTCAATGATATTGCATGATGAGGGTCAATAAAAGGGGAGATGGTGTAATGGATGAGTGGTAAGAGCACTCTGTTGTGTAATTATGTCATAGTGGATACACACAGCTGCTGATACAATTCAGTTAGAATGATAAAAAAATAAGTCAGTAACACAAAACAGAACCAATGAAGAGGTATATCTTGTGGGTCAGGTCATTGAGAGGTTATATACAAATCACCATGAACTTTTCAGGAACAGAATTTCCTGGATATGTCCCTTATTTATTTATCCATGAAGTAATCCATCTGTCTGCAAAGGCACAACTCTATGAATAATGCATTTGTGTTCCAACTCATTGTTTTTGCAGTAACCATGGAAAAATATGTTTACTTTTTCCTTCATATTTCTTTAGTTCTGTATCTTTTACCTACTGACATAAGCACATGAACAAGGTGCAAGTAAAAGTTTCTTCATGTTTAGTCTTTATATGTTGTAATACTTAAATATATATAACCTGCTTGCTTTTTATAATATAAAATGTTGGGTTAAAATGTTTAGATTTTTTCACTACAGTTTAGTACATAGTACAATGATTTAATACATATGTGCAATAGACACAAAGGTTGTCGAGTAGTAGAGAGTACAGAGCAGTTTATGTAACTACATAGCCAACAGAGTGTATTGAAGGGGTTTTGCCACGATCTAATTTTGACGTGGGATCCTCCAAAATGGCAATTTAATAACTTTTCTAAATATATGTCATTTAACTAAGTGAAGAATCTGAGAGCTACAGCCTGACTTACAGTGCCTTGCGATAGTATTTGGCCCCCTTGAACTTTACAACCTTTTTCCACATTTCAGGCTTCAAACATAAAGATATAACATTTTAATTTTTTTGTGAAGAGTCAACAACAAGTGGGACACAATTGTGAAGTGTAATGAAATGTATTGGATATTTTAAACTTCTGTAAAAAATAAAAAACTGAAAAGTGGGGCGTGCAAAATTATTCGGCCCCCTTCAGTTAATACCTTATAGCGCCACCTTTTGCTGCGATTACAGCTGCAAGTCGCTTGGGGTATGTCTCTATCAGTTTTGCACATCGAGAGACTGAAATTCTTGCCCATTCTTCCTTGGCGCACAGCTGGAGCTCAGTGAGGTTGGATGGAGAGCGTTTGTGAACAGCAGTTTTCAGCTCTTTCCACAGATTCTCGATTGGATTCAGGTCTGGACTGTGACTTGGCCATTCTAACACCTGGATACGTTTATTTGTGAACCATTCCATTGTAGATTTTGCTTTATGTTTGGGATCATTGTCTTGTTGGAAGATAAATCTCTGTCCCAGTCTCAGGTCTTTTGCAGACTCCAACAGGTTTTCTTCCAGAATGGTCCTGTATTTGGCTCCATCCATCTTCCCATCAATTTTAACCATCTTTCCCGTCCCTGCTGAAGAAAAGCAGGCCCAAACCATGATGCTGCCCCCACCATGTGTGACAGTGGGGATGGTGTGTTCAGGGGGATAAGCTGTGTTGCTTTTACACCAAACATATCATTTTGCATTGTGGCCAAAAAGTTGGATTTTGGTTTCCTCTGACGAGAGCCCCTTCTTCCACATGTTTGGTGTCTCCCAGGTGGCTTGTGGCAAACTTTAAACAAGACTTTTTATGGATATCTTTGAGAACTGGCTTTCTTCCTGCCACTCTTCCATAAAGGCCAGATTTGTGCAGTGTACGAATGATTGTTGTCCTATGGACAGACTCTCCCACCTCAGCTGTAGATCTCTGCAGTTCATCCAGATTGATCATGGGCCTCTTGGCTGCATCTCTGATCAGTCTTCTCCTTGTTTGAGATGAAAATTTAGAGGGGCGGCCGAGTCTTGGTAGATTTGCAGTGGTCTGATACTCCTTCCTTCATGATCGCTTGCACAGTGCTCCTTGGGATTTTTAAAGTTTAGGAAATCTTTTTGTATCCAAATCCGGCTTTAAACTTCTCCACAACAGTATCACGGACCTGCCTGGTGTGTTCCTTGGACTTCATGATGCTCTCGGTGCTTTAAACAGAACCCTGAGACTATCACAGTGCAGGTGCATTTATACGGAGACTTGATTACACACAGGTGGATTATATTTATCATCATCAGTCATTTAGGACAACATCGGATCATTCAGAGATCCTCACTGAACTTCTGGAGAAAGTTTGCTGCACTGAAAGTAAAGGGGCCGAATAATATTGCACGCCCCACTTTTCAGTTTGTTTGTTTTTTTACAAAAGTTTAAAATATCCATTAAATTTCGTTCCACTTCACAATTATGTCCCACTTGCTGTTGATTCTTCACAAGAAAATGTCAATTTTATATCTTTATGTTTCAAGCCTGAAATGTGGCAAAAGGTTGAAAAGTTCAAGGGGGGCGAATACTTTTGCAAGGCACTATACTTGCCCTTAGTTTCCTGACAGTTTACATTAGACACGACCAGGAGCTGATCTGGCTGCGCTTGCGTGTTTGCACTTCTTATCTGATGGCAAGAAACATGAATGAGCTTTGAAGGGACTGGGGAAAAAGATTCTGTGTCTTTTGTATAGAGAATCCACTGGTTGTAATGTAATTATCTGAGTAAACATGCAGACACTCCCTGCTCAGCCCCCTCCCTCTCCCTCCTGCAGCAGTTACTTCCTGAAGGAAAGAAAGACGCTGCCTGCTGAGCTTATCTTCTCTGCTGAGCAAATAAGAGGGAGAAATAAAAGGCATATAGCTTGTGCTCAATACAGTTCTGCTCTGTGGATTAGCAAAACAATGTTTGCTCAAGTACAGAGACTGAATATCAGGAGCGTGCATGGGAGGTGGAGTGATGACATCATAGAGGAGGTACTTGTTTTTTTTAAACACAGTCTTTTTTTCAAGACTCAAGAGGGGAGTATCAGCCTGTTAGGTAAGGAACTTGTGAGGTGTGTGAAAGCTTTAGTTGTCTTTATTTAGTAAAGTAGTTTGTGTACTATAGAGTTTTAGTCATAGTAATAGGATAGTTTGATTCAGTAGGCTATAGGTTAACATTAAGGTTTCTTTCCGCAGTTGTAGTCTGCCCTGTAACAGTATCGTCATACCCCTCAGCCAATAGGGAGCTGAGTCTCTGTGGAGCAGAAACGGGGGTTAGCAGCCAGCAGCGGTGGATTCGAATATATAGTGAGACATGTAGTAAATCGGGGAAGTCTGCCTGAGATTGCCAGAGAGTGAGCAGAGAGTATTCTCATCATCCCGGCTGGGAATTAGAGGGGGCAGATTCGCATGGAAGGGCAGGAAGCAAGCCTGAGAGATTAAGGACTTGTATATAGTTACCTGCTATCAGCAAGCAAACCGGGAGGGAGCCGGGGCAGAACTTGGCCTCTGGCCGGAGCGCATTGGAGAAGGGGCAAGAAGCCTCAGACGCAGCAGGACGGATGTGGAAGCCCACTGAACTGAGTGGAAGAGCCACTGGATGACAGTCAGGTTAGAGCAGTGAGGTTGGCATGGAGGAAGCCCCTTGGGTACTGCTGGGCGAGTGAATGGTTCCAGAGCTGTTTGAATCTCAATGCGAGCAACAGGATTTTTCTGCAATTGTCGTTGCTGGAGGAAGACAAGGAAAGTAAAGCCACCGTTCTCCCGGTTAGCAGTTGTCGTGTCTTGTTATTTACACGCCGGTACACCTCAGCACAGTGAGTCCCACATCATCTCTCCCCGCAATTCAAAAGAACCTATAGGAGTGGCATCCCTGGCATTCTTACAAACTCATTTCTTGGCAAAACCACTTTAAGTCCAATAAAATGGGCTAGTTGAGATAACAGCAAAAAAAAGGCATATTAATGGTAAAATAGGTAATTAATGGTAAAACAGCAGCTAAACATAGATCATAGTCAACTTTTAGTTGAACTTTTAAAGAACTTAATTTTGCACTATATTGGCAGTTGCTGTAAATGGTACTATACTGATCATCCATAACATTAAAAGGTGTGGTAAATTACATGGATTATATCATGACAAGATTGAACAATCAGTACTTGAGATTATATATAATAATAAGCAAGTATGGGGGGGCGTGTCCGGACGCTGCACAAGATGGCCACAGCTTGAGAGCGCTCTGAAGACCACCTGCTGCATTTAGGGGCTACACAGCTCAAAACCTGCTCTATCATTGGCGAATTGGAGGGGCTTTGATTCCGGACGATGCTCTGATTCAGAGGCTGCGGTTGCGGTATCGATTGGACGGTCGTCGGGTCCTCCGAGAGAGTGACGGGGGTTTTGGCGGGAGCGGCCGCTCCGCAGTGGGAGAGAAGGGACGGCACCACAGGGCGCGTGGAGGATACGGCACTCAGCAGCTCAGCGCTCTCTGCCCCAGCCGCAGGAGATTGCAGCACAGACCGCATCGCCGGAGTGTGGAGACCGGCGTCATTGCCTGCAGAGACGGTCAGCTTCCAACTGCTGCGCCTTTCCGCAGGACGGCTTGACAAGCAGCTAGTCGGGGGCCGAACCACGGGAGGACCCGCAGTGAGTACTTACCTAGCACGGGGAGAGTTAATCAGCCTTAACGCCAGTGGATCGTACTGGAGGTGGTTTTTGGCATCTATAATCTTGGCAGTCGCAGGAACAGAAAGACCGAGACCTCCCACCACTTTTATCAGCCACGAGGAGGTGGAGGCCCTTTTAAGTTCCCCACATTTGCTGAACCACACTGGCTAAATCCAGAGGGAAAGTGCACCCCAAGCATAGGAAGCACCCTAGCCCATTAAAAGCTGAAAGGCACAGTATAGCCTCATTTTGGCACTGCTCTAAGTGCCTGAAAGGCAACACAGACTGTACCAGTGATACACAGGCCGTTGAGGATAACTCCCTCAGCGCTCATTACAGGACTGAGTAAGCCTCTTACAGATTTCTCTGTCAGCCAGTTAAATATAGTGTCACCGGATCTTCTTTCTGTTGAGGTCTCTCCTTGCTCTGGTCGTTCACAATCTCCAAATATAATATATCAGGACTCCCTGTCTGATTCTCCTCAGCACTCTAACAGCAATCTGCGTTATACAGGTTCTCATAGATCCTGCAACTCACCTTTGGGACTTATGCCTCCTAAACCACCTAAATCGCAGCGAACCCCGGGAGCCCCTAAGAAATCTGGGGGTACCCCAAGATACAGGGACCAAGAGTGGTCCGTGCCGGAGGATGAGCTTGCAATACAATCCAATCTTCTCCAGCCACAGAAACCGGCTGATAGTGGTTGGCGTTCCTCTTCTGAATCATTGCTTGAACTGCAAGATCAGGATATGCCTTCATCTATACCAATTCAAGATTGGAAATCCTTCACTGACCACTTGACAACTAAAAATGACTTCAAAGCCTTGGTGGTTGAGCTAAAGGAGGCATTTCGCCCCGAAAGCTAGATGAAAAGCAATCTTAAAAGTATAGCAGCTAGGTCGATGTTTAGAAGTAGCAAGGGTTTAAAAACCCCGAAATTTATTTCAGATCTTCGACACACTACCTAAAAAAACTACAAAGCAAACACTTACAGCAAAAGGCTGATAGATCCCAGCCAGGCTTCTATGGCCCTTATGCTGCATGGGAAAAGAGGGGCAGGTCCCGTTAAATTTTAAATGGCAAATGCTCTAGGTAAAATTCACACCACCCATGAAAAAAAACCACATTATAACACAGGGGAAACGCAAAAAATGCAACAATACCTGATGAAATTGCATTGGAAAAGCGATAAAAGGGGAAACCCATTGTACGATACCCATGCGGGGTATCACTTTAAATCACCCCACAAAAAAAAAAAAAAAAAAAGTTTGGGGGGCAAGCCGCCCGAACTTAAAGGTGCACTGCAAAAAATATTTACCCAAACTCCCATATTTTTGGGCAAAAAATAAACATGCTGGGAAAAATATCAAATTAAAGGTTTTTGTTATACAGTAGAACAAACGCAACTCCAACCCAAAGGCAAAGGCTCCTTGTCTTGCGAGCCCCCTACGCAATCAACAAAAAAAAAACCAAAAAAAGGGGCTTAATTTCCCAAAAAAAACTAAAAGCTAACTTACAGCTAAAGGGCTGATAGATACCAGCGCAGGCTTTAGGCCCTTAGCTGCATGGGAAAAGAGGGCAGGTCCCGTTAATTAATGAGCAAATGCTTGGGTCCCCAATTCACACCAGCATGCAAAAAAAACCACATATAACACAGGGAAACTGCTAAAAATCCCAACAATCCCCGATGGAATTGCATAGGGATAAACGATACAGGGGGTTAACCCATCTGTAAGATACACCAGGGCTGGGATCACTTAACACCCACAAACAAAAAAAAAAAAAAGTTTGTGGGGAACCCCCCAGCACTTAGAAGGGGCACTGCACAAAATACTTGTGCCCTAACCCCCCCCGTATTTTTGGGGCAAAAAGAAACATGCTGGGAAAAATATCAAATTATGGGATAGTTGATACAGTGCTACAAAAACGCAAGCTCGCAACCCGGCGGGGCCCCTCAGTCTTGCGAGCCCCTACGCTATAAACAAAAAAAAAACCCCAAAAATGGGACAAATTTACCAAAAAAATAAAAAGCTCACTTACAGCTCAATGGCGATGATACCAGCAGGGGGCTTCTATGGCCCTTATGCTGCATGGAAAAGATGGCAGGTCCCGTTAATTAATGAGCAAATGCTCTAGGTCCCAAAATTTACCCCACCAGCATGCAAAAAACCAAAATTAAAACAATGGGAAAACTGTTTTAAAAATAAACAATCCCTATGAGAATTGCTAGGGATAAAGCGATACGGGGTTTAAAGCCATCTGTACAGAAAACCTCTGGGTATCAGCTTATTCACCCCCCCCAACAAAAAAAAAAAAAAAAGTTTGTGGGCAACCCGCCCACACTTAGAAGGTGCACTGCACAAAAATTGTCCCTAACCCCCCCAGTATTTTTGGGAAAAAGATAACATGCGGGGAAAAATACAAATTATGGGGTATAGTTGTACGTACTACAGTAACGCAAGCTCGCAACCCAAGGGCAAGGCCCTAAAGTTTTGCGAGTCCCCTACCACCAAAAAAAAAACCCCACAAAAATGGGACATTAATTTAAAAAAACACAAAAGCTACACTACGCTCAAGGGCGAAATACCAGCAGCGGTTCGGGCCCCTTTATGCGCATGGGAAAAAGATGGCAGGTTGATGTTTCTTTTTGCCCAAAAATACGGGGGGCTTAGGGTACAAGTATTTTGTGCAGTGCACCTTTTAATTGGGGGCGGCTTGCCACAAACTTTTTTTTTTTTTTTTTTTTGGGGGTGATATAAGCGATCCCAGCAGGTGTACTTTCAGATGGGCGTTACCCTCTGTACGTTTTCCATATGAAATTCTATCGGGGTTTGTTGATTTTTAGCGTTTTCCCCAGTGTTATAATGTTTTTTTTGCTTTCGGGGTTTAAATTGGTCCCCTAGACTTTGCTCAATAAACGGCACCTGCCATCTTTTCCCAGCAGCAAAAGGGGCCATAGAAGCCTGCTGCTGGAACTATCACCATTGAGTTTAAAGTGTATTTTTGTTTTTTTGGAAAATTTAGTCCCATTTTTGTGGTTTTGTTTTTGTTGAAAGGTAGGGACCGCAAACCCTGAAAAACCTTCCGTTGGCTTGCGAGCTTGCGTTATGTAGCTACGTTCAAAAAATACCTCATTTTTGTATTTTTCCCCCGCATGTTATCTTTTTGCCAAAAATCTGGGGGGCTTAGGGGACAATATTTTGTGCAGTGCACCTTCTAAGTGCTGGGCGGGTTGCCCCCCCAAACTTTTTTTTTTTTTTTTTTTTGGGTGATATAAGCTGTACCCAGCATGGGGATCTTACAATGGCGTTACCCTCTGTATCCTTTATCCATAGCAATTCTCATCAGGTATTGTTGATTTTTAGGGTCTTCCCATTGTTATAATGTGGTTTTTTGCAGCTGGGTGAATTGGTACCTAGAGCTTTGCTCTTAATTAACGGCACCTGCCATCTTTTTCCCCCTGCGCATAAGGGCCATAGAAACCCGCTGTGGATTATCGCCTTGAGCTGTAATGTAGCTTTGTGTTTTTTTGGGAAATTATTCCCTTTTTGGGGTTTTTTTTTTTGAGCAACTACCTCTCAAACTCATGTTTACGATTTGGCAAGGCACCTAAAAGATCTGGGAAAAAAGGGGAGGCGTAATAACCTCAGACTTCGGGGGCCTTCCCGAAACCAAGGATCAGAAGACCTCCCAAGTACCCCCACCGAGATATTCAACTCATGCTTGGGGAACCCCCACCCCTCATTTAAATTTGAAAAAGGGGGCATAGGCCCCTTTCGACCAAAAGTATTGCCCTTTTCCCCCAAAAACGTGAATGCTGTTTACACGATTATGAGCTAAAGGAGCGTATTATGTCTTGTGCTAGATCCAAGGGCCCCCTCAACCATCAAGGCGCTCAGCTCCAACTGTTCCAGGACTTATCTTGGATCACTCTGCAGAAACGGAGATGTCTAAAGCCCCTGCTAACTGAGCTTAAGAAGAAGGATATCAAGTATAAGTGGGGCTTCCCCTTCATGTTGATGGCTACTAAAGAAGGACGCTCTTCTGTACTCAAGGTGTATGAGGGTCTGCCACACTTCTGTTCTGAGTTGAACGTTCCTCTGCCGGAGAAACAGAACTGGGACCTAGGCTGCCCCCCCCCCCCCCCGGCGCCCCCGGTGCTATGGCAAAAGGTTCAGAGTCGTCATCGGAGGCTGCCTTCCGTGGCAGGAGTTCGTTCCACCCACAGGGCTCTATCTCCTCTGAAAACTTGACTTATGCAGGTTTTGATTTGTTTTCCTTGAAAGAGCACTTGCCTCTTTGGCAAGCAGCAGTCCCAAAAATAATGATAATTTTTTGAGTGATACTCACCCTTAGCCTACTAGGTGTTTTTGTTTTTTCCCCCCTTTTTTTTCTCTTCTTTTTCTTCTCTCTCCCTTCCTCTCCTCTTTTTCCCTCTTTTTCCACTACTCTTTTTCCTTTTTCTAACCCAACCCTACAAGCAGCAGGTGGATCGAGGGTAGTATCCACACTTCCTGTTCTTTTTTCCTCTCAGTGGTTTGGATAGAGGTAATATACTCTCACTCCACTTGGTAGGTAGCGTTCGACACCTTCCCCCAGAGGGGGTTCTTTCTTCGGTTGGAGCACTGAAAGTCGGAGTGCTCACCAGGTTACAGCTTAACGTACTAGGATCGACTCTACTAGGGGTTATCCCTGTTATTGGATAATTATCTCTATTGATTTTACCCTCAATACCGGCTATTTTACTCTCTCTCCTTTTTGGGGGGGGTTGCCGGTAGTCACTATTGTGTTCATGGTTAATATGGTTTTTCAATGTGCTGAAGTTCTGTTGTCTTGTCTCCCCTTCCCTTTTTGTGTCTTGTCTGGATCTCCGCTGATGGCCGGTCCTGGAGTGCAGGTACTCACTTTGCAGAGTTGTATTTTTCTACTGATTCTTTATGATGGCTAAATGGATGTCCTTGAATGTTAAAGGGCTCAATTCTAATGTTAAAAGGTGGCTACTGTTATCAGAACTACGGGCAGCTCATGCAGATATTGTGCTTTTACAAGAAACACACTTTAATAAGGAGGGCAACTTCTCTTTTGCTAGAAATCTATATCCCACCCCTTATGTCTCCTCCCAAGATAGAAAGAAAGCAGGAGTGGCAGTCTTGCTCTCTAGGACATGTCCATTTCAGGTTGCAGATTCTCATCTGGATGACCAGGGACGATTCATTATTCTCAGGGGGGATTATAGGGGAACTTCATTAACTCTTTGTAACATTTATGCACCTAACCAATCTCAAATTAAGTTTCTGAAGCGAGTCCTCTCCAAACTTACTAAATTTCCCTCAACGATGCTTCTGATAGGGGGAGACTTTAATATAGCTTTCTCTGAAGTAATGGATAGACTTTGTATCGCTAACCGTCAAAAGGCTAGCCCATCAGCACGCATCTCCAGGGAATTCAGACAGTTAATAAGGAAGTATTCTTTATTTGATTTGTGGAGAATAGACCATCCCACTGAGCGTTCTTACACTTTTTTCTCCCCTCCACACGGCACACACTCTCGCATAGATAGTTTCTTTGGCAATGTCCCGATTCTGAGGCGGATGGCGGAGGCTGAGGTGGGTCAAATCACATGGTCAGATCACGCCCCCATATTCCTGTCTCTTAAAACAGACAATATCCCAATACGCAACTGTCACTGGCGCCTGAATGAAAGTCTAATTAAAAATCCTCAAACTAGGGAGGAAATCAGATCTCACATTAAGGAGTATTTCGCTATCAATGAGGGCTCAGTCTCCTCCCCACTCACGCTTTGGGAAGCACATAAATCTGTCATCAGGGGTTCTTGCATAACTATAGGTTCAAGGGTCAAGAAGAACGCCAGCCTTCAGGCGGTTACCTTGAGGCGCGAATTGTCCTCTTTAGAAGCCTCCTTAACTAGTCACTCTTCCCGATCCACCTTAAGGAAAATAGTGAATCTTAGAGCACAACTAAAGACCCTAGCCATAGTTAAAACGGAGAAAATGTTAGTATATTCTCGGCGAAGATACTACGAGTGGGGTAACAAGGCTCACACACTCTTAGCCAAACAGCTGAGGGAAGAAGCAGCTAGTAGAACACCTTATGCCCTAAGGGATTCGAAGGGACAGGTTTCATACGACCCACAGGTAATCTCTCAGCTATTTTTTAAATATTTCTCAGGACTATATGCTCTCCCGGATTCCTTGCCCGGGGACATGGACTCTCAGAATCGGATTATAAGGCAGTTTTTGTCATCCTGTGGGCTGCCGAGCCTCACTTCTGAGGCACGGAATTCTCTTAATGCCCCAGTTTCATTGGAGGAATTGAAAGAGGTTCTGAAGTATATGCCCAGTGGTAAAGCTCCTGGACCCGATGGCCTGACGTATCTATACTATCAGGTGTTTGGCTCTGAACTATCGCCATACATGTTACAACTCTACAATTATGTGCTTGAAGGGGGGGGGGGTTGTCTTCCTCCTTTTTACACTCATATATTACTCTTCTGCCCAAGCCGAATAAGGACCCTTTGGATGTCTCCAGTTATAGGCCAATTGCCCTGCTTAACGCGGATTCAAAGCTCTTCACTAAATTATTAGCTAATAGGCTTTCTGTGTTTCTCCCCCACCTTATACATAAAGACCAAGTGGGATTTATTTTAAATCATCAGGGGGGCGACAATACTCGTAGGACAATTGACCTGATCGATGCGGTCAACAAATCTAATCAATCTGCATTACTTTTAAGCCTTGATGCCGAAAAGGCATTTGACCGCATCGGTTGGGCCTACATGTTTGAGGTTCTTAAGACCTTCGGTGTGGGTGGGCCCTTTCTGCGAGCCCTGCGAGCTTTGTACTCCAGCCCGATAGCGACAATTCGTCTACCTCATTCTATGTCCCCAATTATCTCTATCTCAAATGGCACTCGTCAGGGATGTCCTCTTTCACCCTTAATTTTTGCTTTATGTGTTGAGCCTCTTGCCTCCGCCGTCCGCCTTGAGCCGAATATTAGGGGAATTCCTGTACAGGGGAAGGATTTTAAGTTATCTTTATTTGCGGATGATATTTTGTTAACGCTAACTTCACCGCTTATATCCCTCCCTAACCTATATAGATTGCTAAATGATTTTTGTAATATTTCAGGTTACAAAATCAACACGACAAAGACAGAAGCGTTACCCATAAACTTGCCCAAAAAATTGCTAGATTCTCTTCAGGCCAACTTCTCATTCAACTGGAGATCCTCCTCTATTAAATACTTAGGAGTGCACATAACAACATCATACACTTCCTTATATAGTCACAACTTCCCTAGGGTATTTCAGGAAATCAAAACTTCTATAGCTAAATGGATAGGGCTCCCTTTATCTCTATTTGGACGCATCTCGGCTTTCAAGATGACGCTCCTTCCCAAATTGTTGTATCTTTTCGAAACTTTGCCGGTGAGAGTACCGATGAGAGATTTGAAGAACCTTCAATCTGTCATTCTTAGGTTTATTTGGGCTCGCAAGCGTCATAGAATTCAACAAAGTGTGCTTATAACTGGGAAAAAAAGGGGTGGTCTGGTGGTACCTGATATTTCTAGGTACTATTGGGCTTCACAACTTCGGCGCATACCTGCATGGTCTTCTCTCTTCCCCTATTCGGTATGGTTTGAAATTGAGAAGCTATGGTTGGCCCCCACACACCCCAACTCCCTCCTGTGGGGCACCTCCCACGCACCAGTTGATAGGGTCTTGCTTGGCCCAATGGCTCTCACGAGGGAAGTTTGGCGTCGGTGCACAAAGCGATTTGGGCTTTGGTCGCCATCTTCCGCCATGACCGGCTTCCTATTTAACCCATCATTCCCGGGAGGTATGGGGGGTCCGGCCATGCGCTGGTGGTTCAATAAAGGGTTATTCAGGTTTGCTGACATTGTGGATCACAGAACCAGACGTCTAAAATCCTTCTCCACTCTTCAGAC
The DNA here is from genome assembly GCA_025379985.1 of Phyllomedusa bahiana. Classification (NCBI taxonomy): domain Eukaryota; kingdom Metazoa; phylum Chordata; class Amphibia; order Anura; family Hylidae; genus Phyllomedusa; species Phyllomedusa bahiana. The sequence goes on from JAODAL010018127.1 coordinate 19,399, forward strand.
AGACCATGAGTTGCCCAGTAGTTGTTACTATTCATATATGCAAATTTCCCATTATTTGACTAGCACTCTGCACTCCAGGACGGTATCTGTTCCTTCTCAGTTTGAGAAGCTATGTAGGTTAAATACCTCTACTAGGGGGCTGATTTCAAGCATTTACGCTATGCTGTTGACCCCCTCTCCGGATGAGCCACCAAAACATAAGTATATGGCAAGGTGGGAGGAGATGTTAAATAGAGAAATCTCTGGAAGAATGGGACCTCATCTGGAGACGGGCTTCGCAGTCTTCTATGTGTATAGCATATAAGGAAAACATATATAAAATCTTAATGTGCTGGTACCATACTCCCTCTTTGTTGCATAGACTGAACCCGGCCATCCCAGACAGGTGCTGGCGATGTGATACACAGGGGGGTAGTATCTATCATATTTTTTGGGAATGTCACAAGATACAATCCTTTTGGTTGTCGATTAAGGCGTTTATTAAGGATGTCATAGGTGTCATTTTGCCAATGGACCTGCTTTGTTTCCTTTTTAATGTTTTTCCTGTCCATATCCCGAAATTCTCACTTAAGCTGCTGATGCATGTTCTCACAGCAGCGCGATGCTTGATTTCATTTCATTGGAATAAACAAAGAGCACCCGGGATTACTGAGTTATATGGTCGCCTGAGGGATATTAAAAATATGGAGTACCTCACTACCATGGTACACAATAAACTCGATCAATTTTCACAAATCTGGTCAGCCTGGGATCTGTTTGTTTCAACCAATGATATTTAAGCTATCTAGGTATCGAAGTGGGCTGATTAAGGCCTTATTCCCCATGCCATCTGGAGTATCCTCCCGTTTTCCCACTGTGTCTGTCTTGTCTGTTTGGTCTTCCTCGACTTTGTCTTCAAGTTCGCATTAGCTAAATGTGGCTTTTTCACTATGGAAGTATAACACCCCTTTTTTTGAATACGGTAATATTATTTGGATTTATGTTTTTTTTTCACATTATATGGCTGATAGGCATCTGTTGAGCTCCTCAGCTTATTCATACACTTGTTATGTGATCGCTTTTCTTGTTAATGTACTAAAAAGGAAAATAAAGAAAATAAACAGTTAAAAAAAAAAAAAATAATAAGCAAGTATACATAATTTGGAGGTTATGAAATGTGTCTAAAACAACAGTTCAAGGTCTACTGTGTATTAGACTCCGAAGCAGACAGATGGTCATTGCACCTCTTCTAATGAAGTTGCATCAGCAGAAAAAACTTCAATTGTCACAGCAGTATCAGAATTGGACTTACACTGATTGGTAAAGTGTTGCCTTCCTCTATGAGTCACATTTTCTGCATCATCAAATAAAAGGATGTTGGCATGTCAGACGAGAAACATCAAAGAAAAAACACCATGCAACCATTGCTGGAAGAACACAAGCTGGTGATGGCAGCGTTATAGTCTGGGGAATATTTTTGTACCATTTTCTGGGCACACTTATGCTTATAAGAGGAACTTTTAACTGATTTGGATATGAATCCATCCTTACAGATCACATACACTCGTACATGCTGATTGTCTTCCCTGGGGCAGATGAGATCTTACAGCAAGACACTGTGAAGTGTCATATGGCTATAAATGTCTGAAATTGGCTGGAAAAGCATGACCAAGACTTCTAAGTCCCCCTACATCAACCCAATTGAGCATCTGTGGGACCGCCTCGATTGTCCTGGTAGTGATTATAATGAGACTTGACTGCGTACATGTAATTTTAAGATTAATTTACTATGTGATACATGCTGGAGCACAAGGCCTAAGGGTGCATTTCATGACCAAAGATGTTCTACTAGCCATTGTTGTTTAAAGTGGTGCTCACCTTCTGTCTATGTAACCTTCTAAAGCATATGGACATCATATGGGTGGACACCCTGTATTTGACAGAGAGCCGCTAAATGACAGTTATTTCCACTCTTGTGGCCTGACATTTATTAAAGGGACAGCTGTTCATTTGATCGTATGCCATCAAATACTATATTCCTTTGCAGTGGTAATTGCAAGGGAATTGTGAGGCCAATAAAATTCCCCCAGCAATATTATTTAATTACCAGAGCCTCAAGAAGCTGGACCTATAAAGATCACCAGGCTGACGTGGTGAGAAGATATCTCCTAACTCTGGCTGTGTAGGGAGAAAATGTAAAATCTAGCATTTTATACATTTTAACAATATCCTGTACATGTTCGTTACATCGTTTTTGTTTGAGCTGCTCATGCTGTCCAGCTAATTTTCTCAGATTGAGTTTGAAATCCTGGGGCGTGTTCTTCGTCTCAGCAGGCGCGTCGCCCCTCCCACGAGGCGTGTCTCCCCTCACTGAAGAACTGTGACATCATCATTTTGTTTGAAGCAGGGGATGCAGAGGGTTGTCTGGATATAACAGCTCTGTAGCCTCCTGCATGCTTATGTCTGCAGCCTTGAGGCTCCACAAGCTGCAGCAAGCACCTATTATATCTATTATATCTCTTAGTTTACACACTGAAAGCCAGCAGCTTTTACTTCTGTTCTAGTGGTATTCAACCAAATTGTACTGACAACAGGCAGAGACCTTTACTCAACTACAAGGACAAATGTCAGCTTCAAGTAAAGATCTCTGCTTGCTGTCAGTGACATGTGAGTGAAAACAGTGGGGGGGAGAAGCAAATCAGCTTTGAGAGAAGAACCTGCTCAACCTGTAACTGATTTGGGCTGATGGTGTAACGGTAGAGTGTTGGTTTTACAACAAAGGGGTTTGTAGTTCTCGTCCCCTCACAGGGTATATTCCCCCGCCCCCCCCCCCCCCCCGTAAATTCTCCACATATGGAGAGAGACCTAAAATATATATGTCAATCTCTCTAATGATATATATACACACACATAGCTCCCCTATATCATGTCTCATCCCCGAGAGTATATGCATTGTATCACATATGTTGGAAGTGCTTGGTGGGACTGTGAGGATGGGACACTATATAGGGGAGCTTTCTGTGTGTGTGTGTGTATATATATATAAAATTATAGATATCTACACATATATTTTCATATCTTTACATACGTGTACAATTTATAAAAGAAAAAAAAACAAACAAACCGATGGGACTTGAACTCCCAACCTTTGTCTTGCCAAGCTGATCACCTATGCACTGCACTACACAAGCAGCTCATACAGAAATTGTGTTGAATCCTTATGTTATACACTACAGATGATGACGTCATAAGGAGGCGGGGCTTATATTCGATCTGAGGAACAGAACGCCCTCTTTTCAAAGTAGCAGCTTAAGGACTGAACCTGTGAGGAGGTGAATCAACCTCTTGGCAAAAGCCCTTTAAACAGGCAGTAATTGCCCAGATCCTTCCCCCTAGAGCTGAAATGTACATAGAGCCAGAATACTCTGGTTTCACTATCGATTTTAACAGCTCAGAGGGGAGTAAACACAGAGTGTGCATGCAGCCAATCACAGCGCAGGGGGCGTGGCCATGATGTTTCCTGTCTAGGGGCATATCCCAACAGGCTGTCAGCCAGCCAATCACAGTGCAGGGGGCGTGTCTAGGGAACAGGAATCGACCAGGGGGGCGTTCTGACCAGCAACAGCAGAAATAGAAGACAGATTTACAGCAAAGCTGATATCTGCTAAACCAAGTGACTGAGGTAATGCAACCCAATTACAAAAGTGCTTATTTTTACTGTCCCCATAATCTGAGACATGATCTTTGTAACGATAAAACCCCTTTAAGTCTTCAGTGCACAAATAATCCATTTAGCATAGTACGGTATGTATTAAAGAGTAAGACGATGGGAGGAGGATAAACTGCAGTATCTGTCTTTCAGTGTGTGGGGCTGAAGATGTCAGTAGATGTCACCGTAACACTGGGGGGGAAGGTATGAGTAGGTGGAGCCAGGAAAATTTCGAGGAAGAAGTGAGTCCAATGGCAGTTAAATGAGAGAGGAAAGGTGAGGAAGGTGGTGAGGTTCGCTTTGAATAAGAGTAGGAGCAACTATTGGGTTACCTCTCGGTTGTGGCAGTGCCGGGATCATGTAGATTTTGCATGCAAGGAGATTGGTAGATTATATGTGGACAGAAAGGGAAACTCCTGTCTCACAGGTTAGCGGTTCGAAGAGGAGGAAGCTGTAAGAGATGGTTCCCGCAAAAACCCTTGGAGACATTTGAGAGACCTTCTATCATCAAACTTCCTGTTATACCTAAATCCAAGTTTAATAAACCGGTTGTCTTGATTGCACTCCTGACTCACCTGTATTACAAGTGTATGATATTAGACTCCAGCTAGGAAGAGCCAGCTACTCAGCAAGTATGGAGAGGGAAATATGCATTACAGAAACCAGAAGGACCCAAAATATGCAGGTTGGACACAACCTTCTGTCTTGCACATCATGTAATATATATCCAGAGCTGCCTTAGGAGTGATTGTGATTTTTTTTTACAGTTTCATATGAGTCATACAGGCACCTTGGACGAACTCAGCAGAATATATAGCGCCCAGTTTATAATCTTAAAAGGTTGTCTTGTATACTCAGGCATAACATTTCTGTTTCAATCCCAGAATATTTTTATTATTCAGATTCACTCTGGAATCTCCACAGCATGTTTAATAGATAGAGGGGAGCTTAACTTAAATCTGGGAAAATTAAAGCTCTATAAGTTTAAATCTATTCCAAAACTAAGTCAAGTCCCCACTGGACAGCCAACAAGGTCACTACCTGACCGGGGCAGCTTAATCCGAATGGAATGCAATTCTAGATAGAATAGTAGAATCACATCGTTCACTCTAATTGTGTCCTTACTAGAAAACACTGCGCCATATTCTGTGCAAAGAACAATAGAGGATCAATATCCATCACGGTCATTATATTGTTCCTAGTCATTATTGTATTGCATTTTTCAGTGCTCAGGTCAAGAATACATTTCTAGTTCTACACTGACAGTATGTATACATAGGAATCTGAGCAATTTTACAGCCTGTACATTGCAGTTACAGACATATAATAAGACACTTATGGGTATCATAGTTATAAATTAATATATCACAGTAGGGCCTGTAACACACTTAACTCTGAATGTATTGGGGGATGAACTGGATGCTAGAATAACTCTCATAAGCACTGTCACACACAAGCAGAAACAGCAGGGGAAGACATAAACTCAGACATATTTGTCAGCTGAGTGCAACTTTGCTACTCACCATAAACATACTCACATATGCTTGCTGTGGTCAAGGACGCATGTTTATTTGTATTGGGGAAAATGAAATAGGATGTGGGTATAAACCTTATGCAGGCTTGAACTGATCCACAGGCGAACAGAGGAAATCCTTGATGAGCCCCTGGACATTGTGAACCGCTTGGTATGGCAGGGCTGTAACTGCAGTTCTGGAAGAAATGCAGAGAAAAGAAGGCAAAAAAGCCAGAGACAGAGTGTAAGAGTCATGTGCAGTCATGTGGAATAATTAGTAATTTTTAATGTCACATAAAATACATTGAGACACCAAAAAATAAATTACATTTTTACTATTGCTAAAATTAGCTTTTCATCACTGTATTCTGAGATCCATAATTTCTTCATTCCATTGATGGAGTTATGGAGGATTTTTTCCCTGCAGTCACCAATAACTTTTATTGATATGTACAACTTTTTTTATATCACTTTTTACTAAATTTTTTTCTTGGAGGCGGGTGGGGTTTTACCAAGCTGGTTATTGTAAATAATGTGATATCGTAAAGTTTCTGACTTTTATTGCTATGGGGATACCAAATGTTATCTTATATTATTTTTTATATAATGAATAGGAAAAAAAATTCCAATCTGGTGGAACTGAACATGTTGTTATTTCATCTCTTGTACTATATACTGCAATACTTATGTACTGCAGTATATTGTCAAATTTCTGCTCTCATGTTACACATTGTAATGGGAGTACACTCAATTAGGATCCTGACTGTACTGACATCCACAGAGCAACCCACGCTGGGATCAGAGTTTTCTTTAATCCAAGCTGCTGTCAGTGGGTGTCTGCCGTAATGAACAATTGACACCTGGCGTATATGGAGAGGGCTTGGCTTTTGAGCCTGCTCTATAATTCTGACAACTAAAATACATTGAAATGGGCATAACTACAGCCATAGCATCCATAGCAACTGCTTTGGGACCAAAAGGTTTAGGGGGCTCAACCAGGTACAAGGACATTGTTTCTTTTGTTAGGGAACAAGTAGTTGGTGACTTTCTGCTCTCCAGCACTACTTTTTGTCGGTATTGTTTATAACTTTAATTACTGCTACTTATTTCGCTCTTTTAGCTTATCATCATTAGGTGATGGGACCCTATTTTACTTCCCTATGGGGCCCTATAAATTCTATATACTGTATACTGATTCTTATGTGAGAGATCACAAGGTATTGATTGTACTACTGAATTAATTAATTTTATCAGAACATGCTACAGTATCTCTCCTTCAATGTGGAATCAATAGAACCTATTAGGTGTCAAATTATCAAGCATTCTGTATTATTAGAAAAGTCTATAAAACTACCATTTAAGGTTAGTTAAAGGTTTTTTTGCCACAAAGTAAAATTGATGTGGGAAGCTTGCAAATTAAATAATAAACATTTTCACCATGTATCATTTTTACAAATTCTGTAGCATTTTTGTTTTAGATGCTACCTTTGTAATCCATAGTTTACAGCTTGTCACTAGGGGATATGACCGCTCATGCTCAGACATCACCTCTCTTCTCCCTGCCTAGTAATCAGATACACACTCACTGCTGAGCGAGTGTTCAACCCCAGGTGCTGTCATTCTACTTGGTACTCTGGTGTTGTACTCTGTACTCCTTGGTAATTAGTCAAACATTGCAAATAAATAAAATAAAAAAGAACCCTTAATCAGATATGTGCATTGAGACAAAAAAAAAAAAAAAAATCCACAAGTTTGACTCCTGTATGGATTTGATCCTATGACCCCTATGTTGAAAGACAGAATTGCTTACCACTCAGCTACATTGTAGCTACTCACAGCTGTTTTCATAAACAGACCTTTGTTTGGCTAGAATGAGTACACTGTGGGGAAAGGCATGGTGATGTCTATCCTGCTTGGTCACATGATATGCCATCCAAACAAATTACACACATCCCCTTTTGAACACACTGAAAACTGAAGCTGGACAAATCAGGAATTAAATGCCTTAGTGGCAAAACTCCTTTAGCAAGAAATCCTGAAAAAAGGGTATTATAGCATTTGTTCCTGTAAGCTTATTTTTTTAATCAGAGGAATGTCCTTGTTGGTTGCTTTGCTCTGTCTTCAACTTCTGGTCTTGCAAAATTACAAATTATATTGTAGCTCTGTGCTGAAATCAAGATTATTGGAATTTGTGGATGAGAGGTCTCTGTATAGGCACAACCAATGAAGCCACAAACAAATAAAAAACTCATCCATATGATTAATGGTCAAAAGTCCAAATGCTATGTCAAACCAAAAGGGAATGACAGTCTGATAACATTTGATTTATGATGTTCTAAGCAGCCTTTGCGCAATTCATTCCTTAGTAGGCATACTCTTTAGGACTTACACTTGCTGAAACATGCTCAACCATGTAATTAGCAGATGAACTTGAACTGAGTTTAAGAAAAAATGCTGAATAATCCTAATATTGTGAGCATGATAAGTACATTGATATAGAATTTATCGTAAGATACACAAGTGAAATATCAGTGAGTGTGCCATGCATGTACCCACAAATATCTATCCCACATTTTCAAATATTATACACTCAAATAGGCACATTTGTGTCCAGTATGGTCCTGAGACCAGTCTATGTGTGCTAAATTACAGAACTGGCAATTGTACAATCGCTTACTTCACATTATTTAAAATGTTACTCCAATCTTTCTATAATTAACAATGTTGCAGCCTTGCTATACCCAGTGCTGCTCGACTAGTCTTTCCAATCATTCCTGGTCGTCTTCAATATAGTAGGTACAGTATGGTAAAGTTGTTGCCAATAGTGTATAGTATGGTATTGTGTAGTATAGTACCATCAAATCCATCTACTATTTAGGATTTATGATCTATGAGGTCTTGAAGAAGTGCCAGCGAAACGCGTGTTGGGGCAGCACAGGGGTCAAGCTGCCACCGTTCATTGTGTTACCGGACACTTTTTATGGTATAGTATCTTTTCATGGTTTTGCTATACACTTTTTGAATATTATTTATTCCTGTCGGGATTTGTTTGCGTCTGGATCATTTTTTGTACGATTCATTAATTATTGTACAAGTGACCCCAGACCCCTGTGTTTGTTTTTCTTGTTTTATCTGGGTGATAGTATTTTTTGGGGTATTGTTTGATTTGTATATGGTATGTTGCAGCATGTTTACATAATTTTTTTATATCGAATAACATTTTTCTATGATTATTAATTATTGGTCTTCCCCTTTTTTTCGGTTGTTTGGTTATATTGGGTTGTCCAAGTTCTTATTTATATATTTTTTTCATTATCCCAGATATATTATTGTATATAGGGTTTTCTAACTATTTGTCAACTGGAGAACCCTTACTCCCATTCCTATTACAAAGAAGTATGGCAAAGGGAAGAATAAGGCATTCTGTAATGAAACCCTCAAAGTACTAGGCAAAGTGGAACATAACTGTGGGAGGAGGGACCTTGAATGCCTTTAGTAATCATTGTATATATGTAATAGGATGGATTTAGGCTGTGATGATTCCCTATTTAGATGTAGAGGAGTTTCTGAGTGTGGGGTCTTCCTAGAATTAGAAGGGTGGGGTTTATGGGGATATAAAATTTCACCCTCTTTCTCTCACGAGAGGAAATGGAAGAAGTTTCTTGTCTGCCTGTCCTGACCTTGTTTTTTATTGTATATTTGGTTGTTCAATGTTTTTTAACTCTGCACTCTGTTGGATATTGACTTATGAATCATTTAATTTTGTAGATTTTCTGTATAATATATTTGTTACCTTGTTAAATCTTGGAAATATCATATTGAGCTTTATTTTGGTATTACTCTCTAAGCCCAGGGCAAGGGCAATCCTCCAGCCAGGGTTCCCTAAAGGTTTGCTCTACAGTGCTGCAGGAAGTCTCTTCGTGAGTTGGAGGTTTATTGCTTTCTTTGGAGTTTGGCCTGATTTTAGCTTGAAATTTTATTCTCAGGGCCCAAAAAAGAATATAAATATTCTTTTTAAAAAATAAATTAAATAAATGTTACTTTTTGCATTATTTATCACGGCTGTAGTTGGGAAGGTCAGCCTGAAAGATGCAATAATGGTTACATCTTCAATGGGCAGCTTGGGTAGGGATCTTCGGTAGAGTCATTGATGCCCTGAAAGTGGACTGGTTTTGCTAGAATGTCAGGCCAGAACATGCCGTCCCTTGATTGCTGTCTCTATGGTTGCTGTATGGCAGGCAGCTGGGGGATGACATGGTATCTGTGAATCCAAATACATATTTTCATAGTATTGCACCTGACTTCTTACTGTGACTGTGGTAATTGTGGTTTTAAATAAAGCTTTGGCTATTTAACATCAAAATGATGTTCTGTATTCAATCAGAAATATACTGTATATACGATAGTTTGGGTCATTTGTTAGTGAGTGAGGGTCTATCCCGTATCCAGAAGTCATGCACATTCTGTAATTTGCTTTTTGCTTTACCTGCGATTGTTGCAAGCATCTATGAGAAGACTGTGTTTGCTATCCCTAATATAAAAAATTACTCTTCTTTGTTGTTATCTTCTGGGAAACCTGTGATCATTTTTATTAAAGCCCTGGTTGAGAATCACTACTCTATGGAATATATCGTTGCAATTCTATTATGCACTAGGATTACTCAGAACTGAATAAAAAGAACTATCACAGCATTACCTAGCATTTTGATGATAGCTGTAAAAAAACTGCAACACTTAGAATTTGACTTTTCTGTTTTTACCTAGTTTATGATTATCAATATGTTTTTACAATTACCTTTGAATACATAAAGGGATTGAAAAAATACATTCCCATGGGTTGTCTGGCTTGAAAACAAATGAAGTACTTACCATAGAATCTCCTTTGCACAAAAAACATTCATCAATGTTTACAGTACCTATGATTAAAAAAATGAAATGACCATACAAGCTGAAGTGAGCTCCTGATGGATGTTTAGATGCACGTAAATGCTTGTCAGATGGCAAATCCTTGTACACAAAAATGCATTTATTCATGTTATTAGTTAACTGATTGCACCAAAGCTGATTTATGACGTTGTATTGTGTTCTTGGGGCTTTTTTTAATAACATTAATAAATGGTATACATAATTATAACTTCTCCTGACAAAGTAAGACAGCAAAATTACTATACTATATAGCAGTACTATATGATTTAAGATTCTGTTTTACTTTGAAGTTCATGTATAGGACTACTTTCTAATACACAGTGCAATTTTCCATTTTTTTACCATCCAACATGAGGTTTCCATCAGTTACGTCCTGTGTTTCAAGACAAAATCCCAGATCCTTCTTGATTAGGGTACCAGACTAATATGAAACTTTCTTTAGTTCTATAACAAATGTACATTAAGGTTTGGATCACTGGAACATAATACAGTAACACTAAAACAAGGTTTAACCTTTTACCAACAATGGACATACTCATATGTCCCATTGTCGGCAAAGAGCTATGGAGTGGGTGGGTACCGGCTGATGCAGTTACAGTTGACACCCGTCACTAACAGCAGAGATCAGAGCCGCCTCTGATCCCTGTTGTTTAACTGATAGTGGCCACTGGGCACCGCTAGTCCCTCCCATTGGCCCCCCACAATGAAATTGCGGGTAGCGATTGGTTACCATGGCAGCTGGAAGCCTAATGGGGCATGAAGTAATCAAACAGCCATTAATGTACACCTACTGCATTATTTATATAATTAATTCCTATAGAAGCAGTAAAGGTGTACTTTAAGGTGTTGTCCAAGATTAGTGAAACATGCCTATTTTCTATAAAATATAGCACCACCTCTGTCACAGGATGTTTCTGTTATTGCAGCTCGGCAGCATTTACTTCAGTGGAGCTGAGCTACAATACCAGGCACATCCTGTGACAGAGGTGGTGCTATGTTTGAAAGAAAATGAGTCATGTTTTTCTAATCCTAGAAAACCTCTTTAATTTAGTAAACATTGCTTTTCCATTTTGGTCTAGTTTTTGTTAAATTATGGTGGAATCTGTTGTGTGTTATTGTTCTTTTGAGGTTTATTTACCTAATTTTAAGACCTTTTAAAGACTTTATTTTATTATGTCCTGATATGGAAAACCCTAGAATTCAAAGACACTGTAGTTTTTCCCTCATTATTGTATTTTTCGATAGTTACAAATTAAGACCCTATGTGTCGTCTGATCTTGTAGTTATATGTCATCCCCTTCCTTCTTCCTCTTTCTATACTGTAGGTCAGCAAGAAGGGGCCCCAATGAAAAAGAGAACAAATGACCGGGATCAAAATTTACACAATAAATTAAAATTTTGCAAAAATAAATAATTTGATTAACAATCCATGTCAAGCAATCTAGAATGATTAATTTATAAAAGTATAGAAGACTAAGGAAATCAGGGGCTACCTTTTTAAAAAGGAAAACAAAATATCGAAGGTCGCTTTTGAAAGCCCCAAAAAATTACTTCATATACTAATTTGGCCTTTTAAAAATACTCCCCCGATTCTTTAGATAGGGTCAGGAAAACGCACACACAGACACAGACAATGGCCCGACTCTGACCCCAGCCCCAGTTCCCTGCCTTTTGGGAACCCGACCCTTTGGGCCGGCCCCAAACCGGGAAGGATGGCTCACTGATATGGGTGCAACACAGAAAAGAAAAAACAACACGAAAAAAAACGAAGCGGGGGGGTCCAAAGTGGGGCAACAGTGCGCCAAAGGTACGGAGCGTGAGACAAAAAGGATAAACAAAAAACCCAAAGGTCAATACCAACGGGAGCAGCGTAAAAAGCACTGAGAAAATAGTCAGGAGAACGCGGGTCAAAATATAAAAAAGGGAAAAAGCAAAAAAAGGGTAGTACAAGAAAAAGGACTTATAGCGGGCCGGGGTACTGGTGAAAGCATTCTTAATGGGTTAGCAGCAGACACGAACAGGGGTGATTGGGGGAAGAAACACAAAGCTAATAGGAAACAAGCATAAAAGGAGGAACCGGTTTAAACAAAAAAGAGGGCTGGGGATTCCTGGCCAGGCTTTGGGCCCAAAAAAAATCAATTCCCTAAAGGGGAAAAAGGGCCCAATTCACACTTTAATAAAAGACAAATTTAAAAATCAAAAACCAGGGTTTACTCGTCCCGGCCGGGCCGGGGCTCCCCAAACCCAAAATCAGGGGCGTGCCGGGCACAACATGACAGTACCGCCCCTCTTGGGGGCCCCCCCCCGGACCCTAAAACAGCCCCTCTGGTTTGGCAAGTGATTTGGTGAATTTTTCCCTTTACTGTTCGGGGGATTTTTTTGCCAATGGGACTGGGGAGAGGGACATATTGGTTCTGGGTCGGCATTACCACGGGGTTTTTTTGATTCTCAGTTGGGTTTTTAAAAAAGTTTTATGACTCTTCCCCCAAACTGTGCACAACATTAATAGCGGAACTTATCTCATTTTTACAACCTGTGGGGCAGAGTACATAAGGGGAATTTCCTCATAGCAAAAGGGGGACAGTTTTAGACGGAGCAGAACTATTTTAGATCGAAACACTACTTCCGGAAAAAAAAAAATTTTTCAGTTTTTTAAAATATACAAATGAAAAAGATTCTTGCCCCGGGGGCAAAAAGTTAAGCTTTGCCCCCGAGCAAGGTCTATGGCAATCACAGGGTGGTGCGGAGGGAAAATTTTTCACAACATCTCATCTAAAACATCAAATTTTTATTTCTGAAATATCGGGGCATTAAATTTCCGCACACCCAAGGGGTAACAGCTTAAATTGAGCACCACATGATCCCCCTTTGATGCCCCAGGTTCTCCCGTCCCAAAAAAAAGGGTTAGGAGGCGGAGCCAGGGCAACCCCCAAAAATAATATCTGCAGCGAGTTTCTCCATGACAAAAAAAGAAAGTTTTCCGTTTCAACCCCAACATTTTAAAGTGATCTCGCATACGAAATTTTATTCTTCCCCCCGATTAGGAGTTTAATCCACCCCCAAACCAAAAGGGAGCACTTAATGGGAATATTCCAAAACCCCAAGGGTGGACAAAAAACATACTAATAAAAACTAGCACTGCGCTGAGTAAAACATACTTTTACAACAAATTTTTAGAATTAAGACCAAAGGGTTCAGGCAAAAAGAACTTATTACCAGAGTTTGAGGGACCTGTATCCTGAGTTACCTTCCTGGAAATTACCCGGCGTTCCGCATTTCCCCGGGGACGGGGCTAGTCGGGACAGCTCTCAGAAAATGGTCGATTTTCCACAATAAAAGCACAAGGCATTCTCCAGCCGATGTCTCCCCTGGTGGCAGCAGATTAAAAAACCCCAACACCATGGGTTCTTCTTAGGGGTGGGTTGAGGATAAAAGAGGGAAATTCAGAGAAAGTAAAAAGAGGTTTTTACAAAAAAATTTTTTTTCCCAACGAAAAGTCGACCCCCCCTTTTTTTCCCGCGTCTCTCTCTTAGCCTTTTTGTCAATAGTCACGGTAAGCATAAAGTCATTTTAAGTCTCGGTTGGGTGGCTGACCATAGCATCCTTTACCGCATCAGAAGACCTTTTCGAAAAGAGTTTTAAGGGTTGGTCAGACCACCCGGTCATGGAACCATTGCGGGAAATCAAACAATTTCTTCGGCTGAGCGGCGGCCTTTCGAATAATAGCGGTGAGTTTCTGCCAATGCCACACATTTTGGATTGTCAAGACATGGGGCCTAAAGCCTGAAAAAATTTTCAATCGAACTCCCCTTCCGGGGGTTTAGGGGCATAGCTATGCCCAACCTGAATGGGCCCCGGGGGAGGAAAACCAAAACCGCTACCTTTTCGGGTTCAGTGGAAAAAAATTGAAGCGGAAAAAAAGGGGACGGGTTCCTAAAGTTCGGAACCTGTCTGGGTTTCCACAAAGGATCCGGGAGAAGCATTTTAGGTTTGTAACGCGCAGGGTTCACAAAAACAGGGGAGGGGCGGGCCCAAAAACGGGGGGGCAAGACCGGGTGGGGGGATTATGGCATCGACGTTCGACATTTGGTAAGGTCCCGCCATGCCCGAAAAATGAGTTGTTAATCGTCCGGGGGTCATGACCCCAAATCGGGTACCAATTAAAAGCCGGGGGGTTGATTAGGGGAAAAAGGCCCGCATAATGTCAGGGACCTTTGGGACACGCACAACAGACACAGACAAGTGGGCCCTGACTTGATCCCCCCATGTCCCTGCCTTTTGGGGAACCCCACCCTTAAAAAGGCCGGCCCCCAACCGGAAGCTGATGGCTGCATTATAAGGTGCAACACAACAAGAAAACAGACACAGAACAAAAAACGAGTCGGGGGGTCCCAAATTGGGAACGTACGGTCAAGAGGTACGGAATTAGACAAAAAGGAAAAAAAATACAACCAAAAGGGCAAAACCAATGGGGCACAGTACCAAATCCGAGAAGAATAGTCAGGGGAAAAGCAGGGGGAAAATAGAAAAGGCAAATGCAAAAAGGGGGAAGCTACAAAACAAAAGCTCTATAGCAGACACATTTTCTGGGGAAACATTCTTTAAAAAGGGGAGCCGCAGACACGCAAGGGGGATTGGTGGGGAAAAAACACAAAGCAGATAGGGAAACAAGGGGTCAATAAGAGGAACCTGGTTAACGAAAAGTTCTGGGGGATTCCGGGCCCGGCGTTGGGAGGAATCAATTACTACAAAAGAAGGACCCGTTCACACAGTGAAAAAGAAACAAAGTATTACGTAAAAACCATGGGTTACGTCGCCCCCGGGCCACTACCAAAAACCAAAAGAGGGGGGGTGCCGGCACATCGACAGATATATTTTTTTTCTATAACCCTAGGAAAAAATGGGGCTGTAAAGAAAATAAACACAAAAGTGTAGGATATTTTCAATCAACAGTACTTGAAAAGTTGCTTTATTTTGTAATAAAGCGATAAAAATTAATTGCAAAGTTGGAGATCCCCTTTCAGTATAGGTATACTCAAAGATAGAAGAGAATGGATCAAAATGTATACTGTAGTATATAAATGTATACACATGCATAATTGTAATATTTTCTGACATTGCTTCTGATCTTCCCAACTAATTTAAGGCTATGTCTCTGTGTTTTTGGTTGTTAAACGTAGATTCCCCTCGTAACCTTATTTAAAGGGGTAGTCTCACTACAAGGATCGCTTTTTATGTTAAAGAGCTTGCAAAAACAAGTCACTTTGCAATATATGTCCATTAACAGTATCCTACCTATTCCTAGATATCCCCTTTTGTATGGGCTACATCAGCTTCTGAGGTTGCTATAGCTACAGACCTGTTCAATCTCTCATGATAGGCTGCCAGCACTGGTTGCAATAACTACAGACCTGGCTTCTACTGCAGCCTAGTAAACACGCCCCTGAATTCAAAGTGAAACCAAGAAAACAGGACTGAGGTAAGATGAATCAATGTAGTGAGACAACCCCTTTAAGCCTTCAACATTTTTCATTCATGTCCCTCCTTTCCTCCACCATTTTTGTAGCCTGTCTTTTATTATTGTCTTTTTGTAGACGGTGCCAGCTGTTATGTACAGTAGACTATCAATAAATAAGTCTAATCCCAATCAATTAACCACATAGATGCCACAGTCATTGCGACTTCTAAGCTGTTAGACAGAGGTGGGGGGCACCTTATTACCTGACTGTGAGATGCTGAGCAGTTGGTATGGCAGCTAGGGGCCTAATGAAAGCCCCCAAATATGCCAGTGCAATATTACACTGTACTATAGATCATTTCTCTGTGTTCCAGTGCTCATGTGTTCCCTTACCTCATGTGGTCCCTTACTGCTAAAGACGGTGTTTAGGCGACAAGTCGGGGAAGTAATGTATGTATTTTAAAAGCGAGGCAGGTCTGTATATATGGATATATTGCATTTCCAACTGCAGTGGAATCCCAGTACTTATTATAGAGGTTTGATGTGAACACCTGTATATAGGAGTTACTGAGTATACCTTCAATATATATTACTGATTGTTACTCTTTGTACATAAACAAAGATCCAAATCGGAAATTTAATCTTAGGGTAATTATAGAAATAAAAGTTATTTTTTATTTAATTGTAATAATAATAAAAGAAGTACAGCAGATGTATACTTCATTGCAATACATCAGTACTGCAGTGTATTGTACTAGCAATCATATCCCTAGTGTTTATGTACCACTAGATATACACCTAAAGTGGTTTATATACCAATAGATACTAAATAATAAAGAAAACTGGGCCAAAATAACTAAATAGTAGTAATAAAAACTATATCAATTTCAAATTGCCGGAAAAATATTGGCCTGCAGAATAAAGTTAAAGGGGTTGTCTCACTACATTGATTCATCTTACCAAAGTCCTGTTTTCTTAGTTTCATTTTGAATTCAGGGGCGTGTTTACTGGCTTCTACTTGGCTGCAGTAGAAGCCAGGTCTGTAGCTATAGCAACCAGTTCTGTCAGCCTATCATGAGAGATCAAACAAGTTTGTGGCTATAGCAGCCTGAGGAGCTGATGCAGCCCATACAAGAGGAGATATCTCAGAATAGGTAGAATACTGTTAACAGACATATATTGCAAAGAGACTTGTTTTTGCAAGATCTTTAACATAAAAAGCAATCCTTGCAGTGAGACAACCCTTTTAACATGTCCTTTTACAGTATAAAAAAAACCCCAGAAAACAATGGCGCGATAGCATTTTTTTTCCATTTTACCACACAAAATAATAATTTTTTGGGTGAAGGGGTTAACAATACATTATGCAGAGTGATTCAAAATGGATGCAGATTTATAGCCCTATTATCCATAACCGAGAGAACATAACATAAATTTCTCAACATAAAAAGACACTATCCATGATTTATGTATACACTACAAATATTCAGAATGATTTCAATTATTGACACGGCAGATTTCTAGTGGGTAGTTCACTTCTGTCTAGACGTGTGCCAATATATCCTCAGATATGGACTCCACTGTTTCAGTGATGCAGAGTCTCAGATCGGCTGGGGGGTGGGGAAGGGCAGATGCACTGAGTCTTTGATGTAGCCCCACAGAAAGAAGTTGCAGGGTGGTAGATCTGGCAATCATGGAGGCCAGCTCAACATTGGTGAATCATTGTTTCTGTTGAAGATACAAATGAAAATGTGTAGGTGCACCAACCTGCTGAAAGACTATATTTGGCAGATCTTCTATCTGTGGCCTAAGCTGTGCCTTTAACATGCCCATGTAGAAGTGGCCCGTGACAGTATTCTCAGGAAAAAAAGAAGGGCCATGCACCCACTCATTACACAGAACATATTTACTTTGGGTGAGTCCCTCATATGCTCAATATTGGCAAATGGATTTGTACACAGCTTAAATCCTGTTCACTGTCTCTTTCAAAGTCTTTAAAAACCTGGACTTTGTTCATGTCACAAACTCTCAGTGATTTTGAATTACTTCACACAACTTTCAATGCTGTTTCAATGCGGAGCACATTTACCAAATTTATTCCGAAATATTCTCTTTACTATTACAACAGACCGCGTTTTTGCAAATTCAAATACTGAAAAGGGTGGGGATGAAAATTTTAAAATAGTATCACCAAGAATCGATACATCAGGAAGGAGTTCGTGACTGAAGTTTATGGAGAACTGTGATACAGAATTAACTCCAGCCTCCTGTCAAGCTAATATGACTTTCATAATTACAATGACTGTGGCATCTATTCTGAGGATAAATTATGGTTAATAAAACCGGAAAGTTATTAGCTCAATGTGTTTATTGAAGTTTCCTTTGAAAACAAGTATACTTTCTCAGATTTCCTATGTGGTAATTGAACCATGCTGGATGAACCCATCTCCTAAGGCCTGTTTCACATCTGCCTTGGTGGTTCTGTCTGGAACCTCCAATGCAGAAGTACAACCGGACCCCTTTTACAACTGACACTAACGACGCCCGATGGACCCCATTGATTACACTGGAGTTCATCAGGTTATGGCTTAGGTGTCTGTAATATTACCAGAATTTGTGATACAGGCTCCGAACGGAACTTCCGATCGAAGTGTGCCTAACATCTACTGTTCATAAAATTTTTTGGGGATTTTTGGATTTTTTTTTTAACATCTACTGTTCAACCACATTTGTTTCCATTTTACCATACAGATTCCTTAAAATGTGCATTTGTCATGAAATTATAATATAGAAATCCCAAATATATAATATAACATTTGGAAAAAGTCAGGTTTTGTAGCACTGTTGCAATGATATGGTTAACCCTAGAATAAAATTGTATCCATTTGATGCAAAAAGCAGGTGGAATACAAAAGAGATATATAGAATTTAATTTGTGAAATGTGAATACTCTTGCCTTGAAATGATAATTTTTCATGATGGAAAATTAGATTTGGTAAATGAATTTAAATACCATAGAATTTTGTGATCAACTATTTCACAATTTTCTCTGAAAGCATAAAAATCCAATTACAAAAAAAAGTATCTTTTATTTATATATGTGTTCCCTTAATATGCCAGTTACAAATCAAAGTTGCTTTATTCAGATAGTTAACTAATTGTCAATGAGCAAGATCATAGGCACAAACAATACATAGCATTATTCAGAATGCAGGACCTGAGGGAGTGATGCATGGCTTATTTTTTTATAGATCTACCATGCTGGTCAACAATATGCTACAAACAGTAGGTTCACACTAGTCCCACTTTAGGTATACACCTTTTATATTCACAAATGTAGAAAAACGCACCACTTATCAGATGAAATTCCAGTGCAATGCAATGGAAAAGAATAGTCGCCCACTTCATGATCATCCAAAATAGAAGGTCACAGTATCCAGCATTAGCCTGCAAAACAAAATTTATTCAAGACCATTGATAAGACATCCACCTGTATCCTGCTCCTGATTAGGTTGTCCTTAGCCACAGCATGTTAAACATTTAGGGAGACATGTATGATCGGCGTTTTCGCCGGTTTTCTGGCATATAATATGCCTCTCGGTGCCGGCTCCGCTGTCGGACTCACCTCCCCTATGTGTCAGGTGCATTAGGCGAAAGCTTCGCCACTTTCTAATACGCCTAACATGAAGGGGCGTGCTGTAGGCGTTCTGGAGCGGGACGCATCACATTCGAAAACACCAACGCATGTATGAATGCGGGTCGGCAAAGTGAGGCGCATTAAAGCTCCAACAGGCAGACCTATTTCAATGTGGTCTGTCTGTCGGAGGCGTCAAAGTTTGCCACGCATGTATGAGCGCACTTCAGCGCCGACATACATCAGGCACAGTTTTCATGGAAAAAAACGTGAAAACGGGCGCTTCGCCGCTCCGATCTTTATACATGTTCCCCTAAATCTTGTGCTTTCCAAATGTAGGATGTGAGAAGATGGTGCATGGCATGTTTCTTTGAAGAACTAACACCATGTTAGGTTCCCACTAATTCTTTTTAGATCAAATTCTTTGCTTGTCTTTGTGGAATAAACTGGACATCATAATTTCATAGTTACATAGTTTGAAAGGCTGAAAAAAGACATGTCCATCCAGTTCAACCTATTGCCCTACAGTGTTGATCCAGAGGAAGGTAAGAAACCTATGAGGTAGAAGCCAATTGTTCTCATGTTAGGGGAAAAAATCTGGCAATCAGAATAAATCCAGGAATCAACTACCCTTCTCCAGAGTTCTAGTCATTAAAGATGAGCGAGCAGTAAAAAGTTCTAGTACGATTAGAACCTCGAACTTTAGTGTGTTCGGTTCAATTCGAACTAGAACCCCATTAAAGTCAATGGGAGGAGATTTTCTGGTTGATTTTTACACCTATACAGGTGAGGAGAAGCTGTAATTACCATCCATAACAGTAAACTGGATACGTGGAACAACTTAGTGAAGAAAATTTAGCTCTAAGAGTGACAGAAGGAAATTGAGAGGCTAAAATACTTAATTCCTTTCAATAGCGAACTGAAAAGATGAGGACAGCTTGCAAGCAGGGGCGTAGCTATAGGAGGTGCAGCGGTAGCAGCTGTTATGGGCCCTGCATCCTGAGGGGGCCCAAAAGCCCCTTTGACAAGTAGGAGATTTGGAGACATTGTGTTATACAATTACTGAACCCTCAATACTGCAAACATTTAACTTTTGGGTACTGAGTATGATTTAGCAAATCCAAGCACTCTGTATAACATATATCCATGTATATGAGAGTTAGGCATTATGTGAGCCCGCAAATGTCGCCATATAACAGCTTCTGGGTGTGGGAAAGAGGCAGCCAGCAATACCAAACTCCCTAAATCTTGATGTCTAGGGCGAGAAAAATGCTATCTAAGAGCAGTCTGTCCAGGACTGAGAGTGAGCTGAAAATGACATTCACAAGGCAATACAGTGAAATATATATAACATGGTCATGTGATTTTAGCAGCCAATGAGAGCCCTACATCTCAGCGATGACGTTTTTGACACTTCTCTGTATTCTGCACTGTTTGAATGGCCGCCAAAAGTGCAGAAAGGTGATTGGTGGCCATCAAAAGTGCAGAAAGCCGCTGAAAACAAAACTGAAAATGGAGTGTTGAACTAGAGCTAGAAGTTTACTTGAACGAACAGTAAAATGTTCAGTTTGGTTCGAGTTCTAAAAATTTGAGAAGTTCTAGTAGAACTTAACTTTTCTAGAACAGTTCAATCAACACTACTAGTCACTATAACTTGTTATACACTCACCGGCCACTTTATTAGGTTCACCTGTCCAACTGCTCGTTAACACTTAATTTCTAATCAGCCAATCACATGGCGGCAACTCAGTGCATTTAGGCATGTAGACATGGTCAAGACAATCTTCTGCAGTTCAAACCGAGCATCAGTATGGGGAAGAAAGGTGATTTAAGTGCCTTTGAACGTGGCATGGTTGTTGGTGCCAGAAAGGCTGGTCTGAGTATTTCAGAAACTGCTGATCTCCTGGGATTTTCACGCACAACCATCTCTAGGGTTTACAGAGAATGGTCCGAAAAAGAAAAAACATCCAGTGAGCGGCAGTCCTGTGGGCGGAAATGCCTTGTTGATGCCAGAGGTCAAAGGAGAATGGGCAGACTGCTTCGAGTTGATAGAAAGGCAACAGTGACTCAAATAGCCACCCGTTACAACCAAGGTAGGCAGAAGAGCATCTCTGAACGCACAGTACGGCGAACTTTGAGGCAGATGGGCTACAGCAGCAGAAGACCACACCGGGTGCCACTCCTTTCAGCTAAGAACAGAAACTGAGGCTCCAATTTGCCCAAGCTCATCGAAATTGGACAGTAGAAGATTGGAAATAACGTTGCCTGGTCTGCTGAGTCTCGATTTCTGCTGCGACATTCGGATGGTAGGGTCAGAATTTGGCGTCAACAACATGAAAGCATGGATCCATCCTGCCTTGTATCAACGGTTCAGGCTGGTGGGGGTGGTGTCATGGTGTGGGGACTATTTTCTTGGCACTCTTTGGGCCCCTTGGTACCAGTTGAGCATCGTTGCAACGCCACAGCCTACCTGAGTATTGTTGCTGACCATGTCCATCCCTTTATGACCACAATGTACCCAACATCTGATGGCTACTTTCAGCAGGATAATGCGCCATGTCATAAAGCTGGAATCATCTCAGACTGGTTTCTTGAACATGAGGAATGCTTCCAGCACCTTGTTGAATCTATGCCACGAAGAATTGAGGCAGTTCTGAAGGCAAAAGGGGGTCCAACCCGTTACTAGCATGGTGTACCTAATAAAGTGGCCGGTGAGTGTATTATTACATCTAGAAATTCCTCCAGACCATTTCAAAACTCCTTTAGTGAAGTCACCATGACAAGTTCCTCTGGCAGAGAGTTTCACTTTGTCATTGGTCTTACAGCAAAGAATCTTTTTCTATGTTTATGTAGAAATCTTCTCGCCTGTAGATGTAGAGGATGCCCCCTTGTTCTAGATACAGCCCTGGTTATAAATAGATCATGGCAGAGAATTCTTTTTCGACCCTGATATATTTATACATATTTATTGTCACTTCAAAGCATCTGTTCTCTACACTAAATAAACCTAATTTTACTAATCATCGACCCTAAGTTAGTAGTGAATTGATTCTTAACCATAAAGTTACCGCTACACACTGTTTTATAATTAAAATACAGATAGCTGTATAAACACAAAGTATTACTAAAATGATTACGAGTTACAGTCTTTTTTATAGTCCAGAAGTGCATTTGAATTCTACCGGTGGTCATAGGAATTAGTAAATAATCCACCATCAATCCACTCTCCGCTCGGTTTTTTGGCTAATGTACTTCTCATGTACTTCTATATTTCTCCCCTCTGTCTATCTCATCACTGACTACCTAGTGCACAGCAAATTTGGTTCAAAATAATAACACTGGCAAACAAGGCTATCTACAACCTGTCCTCTTTGTACCTGTCTGACCGAATTTCTCTCTACATATAATCTATATTCCTTACAAGACCTTTTTCTTTGCTCTCCTCTTGTTTACTCCTCACATCATCATCTACAAAATCTTCCAAACCACCTCACATACTCAGGAAGTTATCCCACACATAAGTGGTCCCTGTGTCAAGAAGGTTCAGGAATAGTGTCCAGCAGACAATCCAAGGGGCTTTATAATAGGAGCATGTAGTATCTTACAAAAATGAATACACCTTTCACATAAATGAAAATGGACAAATTGTGCCCAATTTGTCATTTTCCCTGCATGGTGCCATGTGACTTGTTAAAGCTCAGGTGTGAATGAGGAGCAAGTATATTAAATTTGGTGTCATTACTCTCACACTCTCTCCTACTAGTCACTGGAAGTTCAACATGGCACCTCATGGCAAAGAACTCTCTAAGGATAAAAAAAGAATTGTTGCTCTATATAAAGATTGCAAAGGCTATAAGATTGCCAACAGCCTAAATCTGAGCTGCAGCATGGTGGCAAAGACCATAAAATATTTCTGTCTTTTAAAAAAAAAAAAAAATGTTGGTCTCTTTCTAGATTTAAAGATGGCTATCAACCCGTAACAATCAGTTGTTATCGTTGGGGTAGAGTGCAGGTAGCCACATATTTCTTTATTAGCAACAGTTGCAGGAGAAATGTACTTTTACATTGCACCCATTAAGATAAATGGTTGACCAAATTATACATGAATGTGATGAGTCTTCTAGAGCCACTCTGTCTGAGAGAAATGTTAGTGGGATAACCAATTTATTTATTATTTTTTCAAGCTGACCTTCACTTTATTACATTTTGCAGCTGCAGGAACTAGGGTGGTTGGTGGTGGTGAGGGAGGAGTGTTTCAGGCTGGTACTGACTGCCACTGCTTAGGACCTAAATACTCCTCTGTGCACCCCTGACAATGCTGGTTTTGCGGCATACCATATTTTCTATGCTACTGGGACCATGGGCTTAACTACAGCCATAGAAGCCATAGTAGCTGCTATGGGCCCTAGAGGTCAAAGGGGTTGACCACCTTATTAAAATGTAATTTAATTAAGTCCCAGGCGCCAAATGAAATCTAAAAAAGTTATACTCAACTACCTCCAGTCCTTGGTCATGTGTCTCTCCGGACTTCTGTTGACACTCTGTCATGTCTTAATAGGGACGTCATCACTGATGTCACTGATTGGCTGCAGAGGTCACATGCCACTAACGTACATCTCCATTTGGAGTTATTCACTTTCGAATGATGTTGAAAGTTAGGGACACATGATTGCTGCAGTCAATCAGCAGCCACAGCTTTGACATCCCCATTTGGAAGTGACAGAATGTCAACAGAAGACCGGAGAGATGCGCCACTAGAACTGGGGACTGGAGGAAACTACTTTTTAACCCCTTTGAGAGGGCCCACTTAAGTGCAGGAACATAGAACCTTTTTATAGGAAAAAAAATAGGTTGGTGGCTTTCTGCTATATAGCACTTTTATTATATACAGTATCTCAGATATGTGGCAATATAATTTATAGCTTAAAATATTGTCACTTATGCCATTTTTCTTGTATTTTAAGTTCTGGGGTCCGTTGCATTTTGCTGTGGGGCCCTATATACAGTTAGGTCCATATATATTTGGACACTGACACAAATTTTGTTTTTGTACCTGTTTATGAAACATGTTCAAGTTATAGTTATATAATGGACATGGACATAAAGTCCAGACTTTCAGCTTTCATTTGATTGATTTCATTTCAGCTTTCACATTAAAATTGGATCAAGGGTCTAGGAGTTTCAGCTCCTTAACATTTGCCACCCTGTTTTTTTTAAAAGGACCAAAAATAAATGGACAAATTAAATAATTGTAAATAAAATGTTGATTTTCAGTATGTGGTTGAAAAGCCTTTGTTGGCAATGTCTGCCTGAAGTCTTGAACTCATGGACATCACCAGACGTTGTGTTTCCTTCTTTATAATGCTCTGTCAGGCCTTCAACAAATGAAATGCATGCTCAATTGGGTTGAGATCAGGTGACTGACTTGGCCATTCAAGAATATTCCACTTCTTTGTTTTAATAAACTCCTGGTTTGCTTTGGCTTTATGTTTTGGGTCATTGTCCATCTGTATTATGAAACGCTGACAAATCAGTTTGGCTGCATTTGAGCACACAGTATGTCTCTGAATACTCTCCAGGATGTAGACATATCAATATCCAAATATACCATTAAGAGAAGACATATATCATGTGCACATATCCTTTTGCTCATATTCCATTTATAGATTATTAATAGAGATGAGCGTGCAGTAAAAAGTTCTAGTTGGAGTAGAACCTCGAACCTTAGTGTGTTTGGTTCGAGGTTCTGTTCGAACTAGAAACTCAAACCCCATTAAAGCCAATGGGAGAAGATGTTCTGGGTAATTTTTACACCTATACAGGTGAGGAGAAGCTGGAATTACCATCCATAACAGTAAACTGGATACGTGGAACAACTTAGTGAAGAAAATTTGTCACTAAGGGCATGTCCCCACGGCACGGGTTTTCGGCCGGTTTTTCAGCTGGTTTGCGGTTTTTCAGACCGCCTGAAAAACCGGCCGAAAATGAGCACAATTGTGCTCTATGGAAAACCCGTGCAGTAGTCCCCACGGTTTCCAGACGGAAGATGTGCTTCTCAATGGGAGGGGGGAGGGTTTTTCTCCGCTCATTGCGGAGAAAAGCTGTCCCCCCCGCGGCCGTGGGGACGGGCGCAAAACAGGACAAATACCGGACGGCAAACCGGCCGGTATTTGTCCTGTGCCGTGTAAACGCGCCCTAAGAGTGACAGAAAAACATTCAGAGTCTAAAATACTTTATTCCTTTCAATGGCTAACTGAAAAGGTGAGGACAGCTTGCAAGCAGGGGCGTAGCTATAGGAGATGCAGCGGTAGCAGCTGCTACGGTGCCCTGCATCTTGAAGAGTCCCATAAGCCCCTTTAACACAGGAGATTTGGAGACAATGTGTTATACAATTACTAAACCCCGAAAACTGCAAAAACAACTTTTGGGCACTGAGTATGATTTAGCAAATCCAAGCACTCTGTATAATATATATCCATCTATATGAGAGTTAGGCATTATCTGAGCCTGCAAATGTCGCCAAATAACAGCTTCTGGGTGTGGGAAAGATGCAGCCAGCAATACCAAACTCCCTAACTATTGATGTCTATGGAGAAGAAAAGGCTATATAACTGAATAAGAGCATACTATACAGGACAGAAAAGCTGAAAATGGCATTCCCAAGGCAATAAAGTGAAATATATATAACATGGTCATGTGATTTTAGCAGCCAATGAGAGCCCTGCATCTCAGTGATGACGTTTTTGACACTTCTCTGTGCTCTGCCGGATGGCCGCCAAAAGTGCAGAAAGGTGATTGGATGTCTGCCAAAAGTGCAGAAAGCCACTTAAAACTAAACTGTAAATGGCGTGACGAACTAGAACTTTACTCGAACGAACAGTAAAATGTTCGGTTCCAGTTTTAAAAATTCTACTAGAACTTAACTTTTCTAGAACAGCTCAATCAACACTAATCATTAAATGTCTTCCTGTTCAGTGCTTTTGTGACAGAAAAGTACACAAGGGGAAGTTAATAGCACCAAGGGGTACTGAACAGAATGCAAAGGTTAGTAAGTGGTTATTGGTTAGATTAGGGTGACTGAACCGAATAACACTACAGACTAAGAAATGATAGACTGACATAGATTCACTGCCTTAGTGACCATTTACTGTTGTTTTTTATGTCTATTTTGCCCATTTGTCATTCATTTCCTTTTAAGTGCCTTTCTGGGACACAAGGATACTTAGAGGCAATAAGAGACACCAAGGGGGTAATAAATGACAAGCCTGGTCAGAATTCATTGCCTCCTTAATGCACATGTGCCATTTAATGCCTTTTTTTTTAGGACCAGTTCATATTGCATTCATCCCATGATGTGCTTGTGTCAGGTCAGGTCATAGAATGCTGTCACCGGGTCCTTGCCTCTGGATACATCCTTCAGGAAATAATGAAAACAACCAACATTGTTTACATGAAAAAAACAGTTTTCATTATTTTTTTCTAGGATATAAAAAATAGCTAGATTAAATCATTAAGTAAAATGTATGATTTGCTTAAAGATTTTCATCTGGCAATCAATACCTTGGACCTTTGTTATCCTGTGTGTAGGTGTCTATGCCAGTGTTTCCCAACTAGGGTTTTCTGGAACCTGGTGGGCACCAAGATCTGTCACTTTTACAGTACGGATTGGAAATGAATTCAAACTTCCTCATAGATTGTTGTCAGAGCAGACAACACATCTCAGACAGATTATACTGCTTGACAAGAACTGTAGAATATTTTACCAATACTTTAAGCTTCATTGGAGTAGGATTGGGAACAGAGGTTATAATGTTGGGAATCATGAGTGGGCTGTACTGGACCGTTACTCCAATTCACACTTTCCACCACCTGACACTTAAGGGAGTGTGACAGTTTCATATTAAGATTAGAAATTGCCTAACAACACAAGAAGGCATAAAGATACAATTCAGATGTAAAGAATTGCTGTAAAGTGTGCTGTATTAAGCGAAGCAACCTCCCAATACCTAGAAATCATTGATCCTGGCTCAATGTTCCCAGGACTGCTGCTGGTCTGGAAGTTCATGGCTCTCTTGTGAGACACTTCAGTCCTACCTGCTCCCATTTCACGTGCAATTTATGCTAATAGTTCATTGCTTGCAGCCAATCCAACTGCACTGGAAGGAGAGAGCCCCCTCCTCTGTGACTGTCTGAGCTTGTATAGCCACCTAGTTAGTTACAGCATTCTCCCTACTTCTCCTCCCCTCCTGCTGCTCTTATAACTGTGTGAGGCAAAGATAATGTGTGCAGTATTCAGTACAGCATGTGCATGTGTGTGAGTGCAAGGGAGATCTGATCTCTTTCCCTCTTTTGTCTGCTTTGCAGCTGCTTTATATTTCTCCCTTCCTGCACAAAAACTCTTTTCTTTCATCTGTCTCCCAATCCAGTGGGTTAATTTAGTAGAAAACTCTTACTTGATTATAAGGAACCTGATTTGCACCAATAACACTACAAATTCACTCTTTCATTGCAGAAGAAATACTTGAAACAAAAGTTATAATTTTCCCTTTTTAGCCCCCCTTCAATAAATCCACACAGACGACGGTGGAAAAAAAAGGCAAAGTTGTTCTCTGGGCAGTGATTCACTAACTTTGCTGGAAAAAAAAGCTGGGGAAGCAAGCAACACACATTGGCAGATTTAAGACTCTTTCAGCGTCTGTTCCATGTGTTTAGACCATTAAGTGGATGGGGCAAGAAAAAGGGATGGGACTGCACTGCAACTGCTGCCTTGTCTATCTTTTCTTGTGTATCCTGTCATGTAGGATAAGTACAGGTAGGTGGAATGTTTCTGTTGTGTGCATGTTATCTTATGTGTTATCTTGTTCAAATACTTGTTCATATATTGCTTATTACATAGACAACTGCTGAAGAAAAGATTGCCATAAGGTCATCCATCAGGTCTTCTGTCATCTCTATTACACTGCTGATGTACAATTGCATTCCATGTCTTTATATGTTGCATGTCATCTTAATAATTAAGCATAGTCATCTGTGGTACATGCAAAGACAATGACATTGCCATTCATAGAAAAGCAACTGAGAATAGGAGCAGCTGTATATTATATATTGCCAATTAACTCTGTTCTTACATATTTTACTATATGACTGCCTAGGATTGTTGAATTGATGTAGACAAGTTATTGTAGTACTATTTATAAACAAAAAATGTGTAAAATGTATTATCTGAATAACATAAATGATAACAAATTATTTTAGCGCATGTTCAGATTCCTAAGGTGACATGACAAGATTCATAGATTTTACTGTAGGCAAAATACACACAGAGTTGCTAGCTGTGTCAAGTTGCTGATAGTTGAGGAGTTTGTCAGTAAGTAAAATGACAGTAGTTACCATTGAATGAAATCTAAACTGGTCTTAAACTGAGCTTTATGTTCATTTCCAGTAGACATGTTCTGTGTAATATAGTAAACATAAATGTATTCATTGAATGACTAAAAATGGCTTTTCTGTGTATAAAGTGTGAGCTGGATGTGCATGTGGTGTGCAGCAAAAAATGTCAGTTTTGTGTTGCAACTGACTATTCTTTATATGTAACTACATAGTAGTACCATGTTCATGGTGCTATATAGACAGATCATGCAACTGCTTTGTGGCCACTAGATAAAGGGGTCCAGTCCACCTGCAGTCTCTCTTATTTGAATGGGTGGTGTGAACAAGAGTATGACAAATTAACTTAAAGTTTATGGAAAGGAAATGTGGAGGATAAACAAGTACCAAATCCTGTCCCAGATGATGAGAGGTGTGATTATGATAACCAGCATCAAAAATAGGGAAAATAATTTTTGGCGATGGGGCACCGCCCACCTCTGACTATGATATTGATATTTACATGTAGTTCTTATCCAGTGTGAATAAGACTAAAAAAAAATACTTGTTACCATTACTATCTTTCTATATGTTTTAACATAGCCTAAGAGGTAAGAAAATATTGGGAAAGCTGCTGTATCATAAATTTCTAAATGCTTTCGCATTTGACTTTCTAATGTTTATATGTAACTATTGCTATAGTTATATTCTATGAACTAATATTATTATATTATATAGTTATATTCTAGTAACTAATAACTAAAATAGCCAAGACATGCACACCAGTAGTAACTAACCACACTATTTCCATTCAGCACCTCTTTTTAGTCCCTATTCACCCTCTACCCACCTCTATAGTCTATTTTATGAATTTGGATAAAAGAGGTTGGCCAATCAAAATTAACCTTATTAGCTGTGTTATGTAGAATTATGTAACTTATATAGTATACTTTATGTCATTTCCTCACCATTTTCAATATCTTAATCTTTACTGATCTATTTTTTCTCATAGCTGAGGTTTTAATATATCAATATGGGTTTAGGCACAGAATTTGAAAGTGATGAGAAGTATAAAGTATCTTGGCAGGTTTTTAGACTCGCTAATTTTGTGTTATGTATATAGTGCAGACATTTGCTGCTTTGCTGTACAGATGAGGCATGCAAAAAGACAGTTAAAGGGTTTCCAGTGATAAATGTTGATGGCATATTGATAAATGATGGCATTACAGTCTGATTGATGGGGTTTAACTGCTGGGATTCCATTGATGCCATAAACAGAATGACACAGTCACTCAGAAAAGCATACTACTTGTGAAACTTCTGTTCTTCAACACTGCAGATAATAATGTTCCTCACATCATCATAGTAAAGCCCCCTGAAACAAATGAAACACTAGTTTAAATGACCAGTAGTGGATCATCACTGCACACATTCCAGAAGCACACTCTTTAATAAAAGCCACAATGGTACTTAACAAGAGGAGTATATTCTGCTGCCTACTGAGTTAAAGAACAAAAAAAATCACAGAATGTTTATCAGAAGCTATAAAAAAAAAAAAAGTCTTAGGCTACACCTACCTAGGACTGGTTTACAGTAGGATTTTATGCGGATTCAGTATTTAGAATCCACAACAAATCCGACTGTAAACCATCACCATAGACCTCAATAGAAAATCCAAACTACACAGATCGGATTTTCTGAGGTCAGATTTCAAAACCTACAGTTTTTTAAAAAACTTAGAATGTGTTCTATAATCTGCTGTTAAATGTAGTTTCCCAAACTACTAGAATCAAATGCCTGCGGGTGTAATATTTAAACTAAAACGTAACTTTTATTCCTAAGATACATTAAAAATATATAAAGTACAAATAACTACCAAAATACAATACTACCAAGTACACGGAGTAACCGCCCCAAGAAGGGCGACCCCTCAAAAAAAGACCTTAGCTGTATAAAAAGATATACCGCAGATAGTGCACAGGACCAAAAAACATACAAAAATAATATACATACATAAAAACTATCACCATATACAATACCATAAAGTGTATCACAAACAAAAACAACACAAATCTATGCTGAATAGAACATCCACAACAACTAACGCGTTTCTCCCGTAGATATCATGGGTTCATCAGGGAGATAGGGAACCAGCATAGGACAAAAACAATAATCAAAATGATAAAAATCCCAATGAAAAAATCCCTGCTATAGTTCATAGTGTAAACTGCTGCACAGATTGCCCATTCAGTTGAATGAGAATCAAATTGCACTTTTTTAATGTGCAATCTTATGTGGAATCCGCGTTGAATTTCACATTACAATCCATCGTGTGAACTTGCCCTTAGAAGAATAGGAAATCAAACCAGAATATAGAGATTGGTGAGGACTTGAAGAACCAAAAGCAAGCTGGCTGGAGGCAAGAATGACTATTTTAAAATGGTCGTAAAAAATGGTAAAAGAATAAGCAACATCCTAGTTGGCAAATATCATTTAGCTACACCCTTGCTAATACTACTTCTGGGGACTAGAAGGTAAAAGGGGATTCGGTTCTGAACATGCTATGCATTTCCTTCCAACTAGTGAGAGTTGCTTTGCTTATTGCTTAAAATATTGGAGCAGATTTATCAATATTATCTAACTCTTAGACAGTGTAAAGTTAGACTAGACAGTCTTACAATGTGGCAAGTTTATTATAGTGTTCATAAATCTGGCGCATGTCTAAGTTTACACCATTTTTTTTTTCAATCTGTTTTATTGAGTATTTCCATGTCGAACAACAGAGTAAATCATTCAGCTGTACAATTATTCATTATACCAATAACAATTTGCAGAATAAACAGATAAACAATCTCTGTTTGTTATTTTAGTGGTTTATATATCCGAAGAGTCATAGGAAAATACCCATTTTCTACTATAATCCCCTTACCCCCTAGTTTCCCCCCGTCGCCCCCAACTTAATAAACTTAAGAATGCAAGGGACGAGCAACTGGATCTGCTATTATAATTCTTATGACATAAGCATCTTATTATCCATGATGTCTCCAAACCGTTTCTTTTAGTAACAGCAATTGATGTCAGTGCTCTTATTTGCACATCAAGGTCCTCTAGGTGTCACCAGTTTTATTGGATATCTTCTTGCATATCCTGGATGCAGTTGTGTGACAAGAGAACCTTGGAGGTTGATCCCGTATCCCTATGCATAAACCACATAAGTAACATATGAACCATCTGAGCTCTACAATCTCCAAAAGTCAGGCGGTCAATAGGCGAGTAGCGCGCGGCCATCCCGAATACGGGTCCCCCCCTCTTGTCCCGAACTATGGATCAAGTATCGGCGGATCCCCCACCAAGACTCTATTTTGATACCATGAGGTTAAGTAAAAACAGTTTCTTATGGCATTTTTGATACGATCTGGCAGCAAAGAGATAAAGCTCTCCCAGATCAGGAAAAAATTTTCAACCCGGGTTTCTTTTTGTGTAGTTGCCTCCACCCAGTCCATCTTCATTAAATATGATAATTTTTCTAAAAATAATTTAAAGGGCGGTGGTGTTTCATGAATCCAGGTTTGTAAGATTGTCTTCACTCCCGCTGCTGCGATAAAGTGGAGAAGCTTCCTACACCCTGGTGTACATGGAGTGTCGTGTGTGTTTACATGACCAAATATCGCCCACAGTGGAGTTCTGGGGACATAGTTCGTGAGGTTGGAAATTGTAAATAGTATGATCTTGTCCCAGAAGGTCTGGATTACTGGACAGCTCCATAAGCAATGGAATAGGTCCGCCTCTGGCGCTCTACAACGAAAGCACAAGTTATCTGGATAAATCCCCATTTTGTGTCCCCTTTTTGGGGTTATATATGCTCTATGATAAATTTGGAGGGTCATTTCCCAGTATCTGCTGGAGGGCAAAAACTTTCTACTATTGTTGAGGGCCCTTTTTAACGTGGCCAGGTCCAAACTGGGGTCATCCCCCTCCCATTTTGTAATTGCCATTGAGGTCTTGGAGAAGTCTAATTGCGTATGGGTTAGCTTATATAGGCGGGAGGTTAGTCCCTTAAAGGAAGTAGCTTGTCGCAACATCCCCCAGAGAGCTGGAGTTTACACCATTTTTAAGTCAGCTTATTCTATGCCACTAACTGCGCCATAATTATGGCACATTTTTGATGAATGCCGTTGCATGCTAAACCACGCCCCTTTAATGTGAAACCACTTCCTTTTACCAAGGCCACACACCTTTTGTCAGACGAGGCACTGCAGTGTCTAGAAACTGTCTAGAACAAATCATAAATGTGGTACAAAGTATGTACAACATTATTTTTGGTGCAAATTGTGATAGAATCCTGGGGCAACTGCCTTAATAAATGTGTCTCATTATCTTCCAATCTAAAATCTTTAATCCATTCTAATTAGATTTTAACAGCTCTGGTGACATTCAGTTTGTGCCATCTACTTCTCCCTAAAACATTGGAAGGACAATCACTCTGTTTATATAAACTTGAGAAGAAACCTTAAGAACAAAGTTAAGTAATGTTCTTAGAAGGATTTTGTCAGGAAAATACAAAGATAAAGCCCTTTTGATGCCAAAGCCTGCAATTCACTAACTGTTATTGCTGTTGTAGCTGAAATACAAAGAAGTGTTTTCTAAGCTAGCAAAAGGGTGAACACATAAAGGCTACAAGAACTAACTTCCAGGATAAAAACACTGCTTTAATAAGTGGTCCTGTTTTTTGTTTTTTAGTATTTCTAATTAATGGTTCTTCAGAGAACATTTGGGCTAATGCCAAACTTTGGATATTTTCCAACTCAGACCTTTCTTGATGGCATCCTGGTAAAACTGTACTATCTGTTGGTCAGAAGCCTGGAAAAGCTCCAGTTGCGTACTTATACAACATGTCTAAAAAGTTTGGATTGGACCGAGTAATCTTCCATTGAAGGTTTCTTAAATAAAAGAGGGTACGAAAGATTCTTAGGAGTAGGGTTGAAGAAACCTAAAACAGAATAAAGTTTAGAAACTACTTACTCTGTACTAAGAACCAGATAACACTTGTCTAGGCTTACTATAAAAGCGTGATATTGAAAAGAGGCGAGAGCCTTGTTGTTATGATCTTTAAAGGGTTTTTTACCATATTGATTAGCTTCAAATATGTAGGCAGAGGTAAATAAAGAATATTATTGTATTATAGTTGCTGTTCTGGTTTTGCTTCATTTCAAACAGTTCTTATCTCCTGCTTGTGTATACACATTTTCCTAGGTTACAAACCACCTCTCTGTTCTCTAGCAGCAATGGTTATGTCACTCCCTCCTGTGTCTTATCAGCAGCACAGAACTTGTTTATCTTTCTTACAGAGAAAATTAAGTCCTTTAGAGCCCTGTAACCATCAGCCCTGTTGTTAAAACTTCTCCATTAACAATGTCCCTCTAACATTCTCAGCAAGGAATAGTAGAGCTCATATGCCAGTGACTGCTGTAGAACTGGCCATAGCCTGACCAGGAAGAGAAAGCCGTAATGCGACTGTAAATAGCAGGTGCTGTGAAGCAGCTGGGTGAGAACACATGTTTAAGGGTTGCTTTTGAAAAAAAAACTTTAAACCAGGAAGAAATAATCTAAGTATAAAATAATACATATATCTTGGAATATATGTTTAACATCAAGAGGAACTATGATCTTTGTAAAAATACCTATTTGACGAAGAAACGTAATTTCGGTAAAAAAAGTGGACAACTTTTTTGTTGATGGTAACTGCTATCCTGGGATATTTTCTGTGGGTTTTGTAGATATTTAGATATTTCACAGTGGTGTCCACATGTTGTCATCACTAATATCAGCCCCATTTCTCATTAGGGCTCAGCATTAAAATTCCAAATTAACCTATTAGCATGTGTTAGAGTGTGGGAAGAAACCCACACAAACTCAGGTAGAACATATAAATTCCTTATAGATGTTGTCTTTGATCAGCTTCAAAGACAGAATCATAGCACTGCAAGGCAGCAGTGCTAACCACTGGCTCCCAACTGCTAATGTACAGCTTTCAGGTAAATTTTATCATTCTATTTCTATCAGCATCTGACCTTATGATCTCCATTCTAAATGAATGTTTAATAATAAATTGGTTCAGGTACCCTAGACCTAAGATCAATCTGAATATTTTCACTGCCTTTGAGCTAAAACATGTAGTATTAAAGGGTTTTCTGACCATATTGTTTTACAAAGCCACAGCCAGCTTCAGAGTCACACTTCCTGGTTAAGCTCTGATTGGCATAAGCTCTGCTATTCCTAGCTATTCCTGTTACAGTGAGATGAGTCTTAGAGATTTATAATCTGAAGTGCTCAAGGCTACAGAGCTCTAATGATGAAAGCGTGTTATTAGCTTTGGTAAACAAGCATCTGTGATAGAGATAAGACTTATCAGGGAGTGACTCACCATGCTGGGACAACGATAGCTTGGAGAAATCAGACAAGAGTGATTGCAGAGACAGGTGATCGGTAACCTAGAGAAACTTGTGAACATTAGCAGTAGATAAAATCTAATCAGCAAATTTTTTAGTTAAAGTCTAGGAAAATATCTGACAGTCTGCTCCTTACTGTAGCAGAGCTTTCAACCTGGCAATACATACCCTGTTTCTTGGTGATAGACTTTCTTCTTTGGTATGTGTTCTTACACCAAAATATATTTTCCATAATTATTGATCAATATTATCAATATCAACTTTTATCAAGATAGTCCCAATGAATCTGCATAATCTCTTTAGCATGATGTGAAGAATAGGCTTGGACCTTATTAAGAAAATAAAAACAAGTCTGCCATTTTCTCAACAGAATCTATCAAAGCTTTAATACTACATTTTGCCATTCTTTTAATTTTTTTTTCACATCCGTTTTTCCCTCCTCGCCTTCCCAGAGCCACAACTTTTTATTTTTTTTATCTACATAGACATATGAGGGCTTTAATTTTGAGACTCAATATGTACTTTCTAATTATGTTATTCATATTACCATAGAATATACTGAGAAACCGCAAAAAATTCTATGTGGGGCAAAATGTGAAAAAAGTACTTGTGAATTTTTTTTTCACAACGGTCAATCATCAGTAAAAATGTATTGTCTGTATTCTACAGGTTGATAAGCATCCGGCAATACCAAATATGTATGGACCTGAGTGAGGCGGCATTTTTTGGTGTTTGGAATTTTTTCTTCTTCTACGGAGTTCAGTGTATGGGATAATTGATGTTATATTTCATTAGAACTGACTTTTTGGGATGCGGCGATAACAAATATGTGTAACTGTTTTTATTACTTTTATTTCTTTTTATTTGTAAAATGGCAAAAGGGAGGTGATTTGAACTTTTAATATTTTTTTTACACTTTAAAATATCTTTTTTTAAGCGTATGGCAGGTAGTAGCAGTGGAAGTGAATTTGAGGAAAGTTCTTTGAGGCCTCAAACATTAAGACAAATAGAACTCAATGAGCTGATTCAAGACTTAAATCTGTAGAAACAAGCATCTGAACTTTTAGCATCCAGACTAAATGAACAAACAAGGCGGAAGTTAAAATGATAGATTATTGGACAAGAGAAGAGAGGCTTCTCCAGGCTCGGACTCACCCACAGAGGGGTAGGGAAATACCCTCGTGGGCCCCTGAGCATTGCATACCTAGAGTTTCTTTTAAACTGCATATACATCCTTGGGAGATTCAGAAATGGAGAGAGAAAGAGGAAAAAGTAAGATGCAGGGTATAAGAGGGTATAAGAGGCAGGCAAGAGGCATAGCTGTTCAACAGCTATTGAGTGGACCATCAGAATCAACTCCATTGATGGGCTCCTGAACCAACTTCACTGGTGGGCCCCCAGAATGAAATTCCACTGATGAGCCCTAGGCACCCCAGTCCGACACTGAGCCTCTCCCATATTTCAACCAAGAGGAAAAACTTGTATACTGCGATGGTATCCCAGGAATTTTACTTCAAATGGGACTAACAGAATATTGACCAGAAGACATGTGGCTTTTTAGAGACAGCTCTCTTAGAGGCTTGAAATGTGTTCTTTTGCACATTGGTAACCGTCTCTTCCCATTACTCACTCAACAAGACTTAAATAAGAATATCAAAATGTAAAAACTGTATTCCAGAAAATCTGTTATGAACATCAGTAGTCAATTTGTGTTGATCTGAAAATGGTGATCTTCTTGCTTGAGCAGCGATTTGTGCCTCAGGGACAGCAGGACATAACAAGATTATTGGACAAAAGTGTCATAGCCTACAAGGGACAAAATGATTGTTGGCATTGCGAATATCATCAACAAGCTTCTGCTGAACAAGAACAAAATCGTTCTCCCACCGCTTCATATCAAGCTTGAATTTATGAAGCAATTTGTCAGGGCTTTTTACAAAACGGTTAAATGCAACTAGTACATTTGTAGATCATTCTCTGGACTGAGCATGGAAAAACTAAAAGCTGGAATCTTTGATGGACCTCATATTTGTAAACTCATGAATGATTCCAGTTTTACCAAATGCATGTATGACACTGAGGCTTCGGCCTTGAAGAGTTTTGTCTCCTTTGTGAAGAACTACTTGGGTAATCACAGAGCAAATAATTATGAAGAATCGATGCAAAATATGCTTGCTAATTTAAGAATTTTAGCAGGTAATAAAGACATAAAGATTCATTATCCCCATAGCCATTTAAACAGATTTCCAGATAACCTTGGAGACTTCAGCAAGGAACAAGGCGAGAGGTTCTACCATGAAATACAAGTGATGGAGAAGAGATATCAAGGCAGATGGCACACACACAGACATGATGGCAGACTACTTTTGGAGTCTGCAACGTGATTGCCATGATGACACACATAAAAGGAAATTGCATAAACAGTGTATTTTGAAGCATTGACCTTAACAACAATTAATAACTAATACTGTATTAATCAAATCATATACAATTTTTTTCTGTCACTGTTAACTATTTCTTTTTTGTATGATGTTAGACTGTTCACTAACTAGTTGTAACTAAAATAATAATATTCCTGCAATTCTGAATGCCTTTCAAACCTGTTGTGTTAATTATTTAATTAACTATTTAATATCTCAGAAACTAGAGCAAAACCGAAGTCGTATTCTTAATCAGCACCATAAGCCTAATATATATATATATATATATATTTATATGTATAATACAGACGGTTGTACAAGTGATTGAGCCCCCTAATGGTCAAGTACCCATTGGGGCCTACAAATACAACTGTAAGAATAAAAAAATAAAAAAAAAATTACACATAATTGGTATCACCACATCTGTAAAAGTCCAATCTATTAAAGTATAATATCACTTATCCCATACCCTGATCACTGTAGAAGAAAAATGATTTCAGATGCCAAAATTTTATTTTTTTGGACATTTCATGTCCCCAAAAAATTGGAATAAAAAGTGATCAAAAAGTCATATGTAATTTAAGATGGTACCAATACAAACTACACAACAGACTGCAAAAAAATTAGCCCTTTCTCAGGTCCTGAGGAGGAAAAGCAAAGATATTGGTCACAGAAAATGATAATGCAGCACAAATTTAAGTAATTTTTTTTAAACGTACTAGCACATACCGAAAACCCTGCCTATTTGGTATTACCGGGATCATGATACCTGCAGAACACAGACAACACGTCATTTATACCGAAGAGTGAATAACATAAAGTCAAAGTCCTTGCAAGTATGGCACAAGTACCTTTTTGATCACATTTCACCCCACTTAGAATTTGTTTCTGGTTCCCAGTACATTCTGTGTTCAATAAGACCATTGAAAAGTACATCTTGTCCCACAAAAAATAAGCTCTCATATGTCTTTGTAGATAGGAAAATAAAAAAGGTATGGAAAAAAGGAAGAGCCAAACAATTATGACCAGGCAGCAGGAAGGTGTTGAGTAGAAAAAAATATGGGCCTGTCAATTATTTATGAATTTCTAATGCATAATCAGCACCAAAAGTGCAATGGATGCCTTGGTGCGGATTAGCCCCACTGTTCTAGAAAAAAAGTAAAACACACAGCAGAAATTTGAGGGTGTCCCATGAATCTAGCTCTAAGGTACATTGAAGGAAGGCGTAAACCTATAAGTGTTTGCAGTTCCCTTTCTACTTTGTAACCATATAGTCTGAAATTCATACTGGAAAGGTCTTCTATAATTAAACATATCAGCTCCTGAGGAGTAGGAATGATATTAGCAGGAATAACACAATTGCACAATTGCAAATATTGCAGGTATCACTGTTTGACAAAATACGAGAAAAAAGTATTTGCTCACCACGCTGGGCTGTATGTCCGCTCCATCCATTATATGTGGCAAAGGTCCAGGAGTGCTGACTGTCGGCAGCAGCCTGCATCAATATCTTGAATATGAGAAAACAATAGGAATCCAGGAATCCTTAAAATCCCTCTCCTTTATTGAAAAACCTTAATAAAAAGCACAAAGCAAGGTGGTAGCTCATGATTTAAGATAATACAAATGGTAACAGCTACATCTACACGGTGGAGGATAAAATACTCGTTGGATACTAATCAGCATCCGACAAGTATTTTACGCTCGTTTTTCATCCGTTTTTGTACGTTTTTTTGCTGCGGTTTTTGGATTTTGGACGTCCCATTCAATTGAACAGTACTAGAATCCACAGTATTTCACTTGATTATAGATCATGTTCTAAGTTTTTTGAGCTGGTTTCCAGATTTTAAATCCGACCTCAGAAAATCCGAGCTGTGTAGACTACAGCTCAAATTTTTCTATTGAGTTCTACGGGGTTGATTTACAGTGGCATTCTTGCTGATTCTAAAGGCCGCATGTATGAAAACTGTTTAGGTCTAAAACTCACTCTTTTTCCCATAGTAACCTATGGGCAAAAAAGTGAGTTTTAGACCTAAACAGGTTCATACATGTGGCCCTAAGTATCAAATCCGCTTAAAAATCTGACAGTAAATCACTGTCATGTAGACTTGTTTCCGGCAATAAGAACATGCTGTATGTCAGACTGGCGTAACTGAATTTATACCAGAAATGAAATATGAAACTGAACAAGGAAATATTACATTGAAAAAGGTCTTTTAGGGACCGAAATGTCCAGTTGTACTGGTTTATTTGCCATTAACAAGAATTTATGATCAATGCTGTACTTAATTATGCCGGAACTACGTTTATAATGCTCGTATAATGTAAATTGTGATTGTGAAGAATAAAGGAAAAAAATTGAAGAGAAAAAGTGCTGTTGATATAATTATACTATTGAGTGGACTTTGCTCATTCAACGGGCACCAATGATAAGGGAGATGATGAAGACATTAAATACATTTGTCATATAGACAGAGCCTTAATCTTACAGCACGGTAAAGGAAGTAATCTTGGAGTGTGGATGTTTGGATGAAGTTATTATTAAGTGATGAATCAGCAATCCGCACTGGCCAAGGAAGTGATGCTGGGACTTTTTGTCTGTTGTCATTTTAATGAAACATAAAAAAAAAAAAAAAACATGCCTGAAGAAAACAAACAATTACATTGGGTATGACATGGATTTAATTTAAGATAATATTGCTTATATCTTTACTATCTACAGTTAGAGTCATATCTGTTTGGGTTATTTTGTATTATTTTTAAGTATTATATTAAATAAAAGTAATTTAACTGTGGTTTCGTAAGGCAGTATATGACAGTAAAGGCCTATATTTCTTATCTCAAATAAAGGATAAATGTATGGACTCACTAAATGCAAATGAAAATACAAATCAGGCTGCATATAAGACATTGTGCTGCAATAGACTATTTGTAAAAAGAAACATGGCCCTAACAAAGTTTTTATTTGAAACAATGGAAAGAATTATAAAACTCTTGTGAGATGAAAATTAGTGTTGCTTAAACAGGTCTCTGTTTGGTTCAACAGTAGTTCAGTTGAACTTGTCAAAATGTTTGGAA
This sequence comes from Phyllomedusa bahiana, assembly GCA_025379985.1. Lineage (NCBI taxonomy): Eukaryota > Metazoa > Chordata > Amphibia > Anura > Hylidae > Phyllomedusa > Phyllomedusa bahiana. Next base: position 59,931 of record JAODAL010018127.1, read on the forward strand.
TTAAAAATGTCCCAAATCGGATTGCTATTAAACCCTAAAAAAAGGTTAGAGTTAGAAGCAATTTATCCATGAGTTTCCCCAAAATTCAAATTCGGCCAATCCAAATGGAATCGCTGATATTCAGACTGAATTTAACCATAACCTGAATCTGAATTGCAACACTAATGGAAATCCAATACAGAGTGTGACAAAAGATAGTTGTTGTTTCTAGTCAGCTGTGTGTAAAATTTGGTGCAAGTATGCAAAAATGGGAAGGTATTAGAGGACAACATATGGGACAGAAAAAAAAACCTCAATGCAATATGTCTTGAAAATAGAAAATGGACAGCAAAACAAGAGGACGGAAACAGGAGTCAATGTTTATGACTGAACTATATTTTGAATATAGTTCAGTCATAGTATTTGGTGAATGAAACAGGATTTACACATAGAAAAGCTAAATGGACACTAGCACTACCACCTAAATAAAAGAAAACAAGGTTACAGCAGGGTAAAATGAGTAATCTTGGAGTGTGGATGTTTGGCTAACAGTGATATTCAGTGATGAATAAGCATGCAGACATCAGCCAAGATGGTGATGCTCTAACTTTTGTCTGTTGTCATTTTATTGCAATGTATGAAGAAAAAGGTGACATTGCCCCACCTATTTATGAATAAGTTGGTACTTCAGGTAAAGGCCAAGTGATGCTGACAATCAGTACCTCAATATTCAACAGTTTTTGGCATCCATTAATATAAAATAGAGTTGTTGATGATGATGCAGTCATTTATTTTTATTTTTTTCAGGAAGTACCATGCAGTACAATGGAGTTGTACGCAAGTGCAACCAGCACTCCATTTTGAACCAGTACTTTTGGGGACACATTTTTGAGACAGGTTCGGGTCCCAAAGGTGGGACCTATACCTATAAGACTTTGATAGCATATCCTATTGATATGCCACCATAGTCTATGGTGGCAACATCCGTTTAACATATCTAATTTGAAAAAAGATCATGAGGCTTTATAAGTAGATGAGGAGACATCATTTAAATACAGACACTGCTTATTCTGTTCAGTCATGTTCTACTACCTGCCACTGTAAAATCTAGGCAGTTTAGTAGATAACAGGGTCACCATGAATAGTTATTGCCTTAGTTAATGTGGTGTTTTAGTGTTCTTGACACCTCTTATTGTAATGCTTTTAGATTTCTCTGTAGAAAATGCAAATTCCGAGTAAATGCCTCCATAATTATGAGGTCATATGTTTACATCTTAGACAGAGGTAAATTCAGGTCCTTCAGCAGGAAGCCACCCACCCATTTACACAGCACGGACCACATGTAACTATTAAATGTACAGTATATTGTGTTCTTTCTTTAGTAATGTTATCTTAAATATGTTTTATTAGGTATTTTAAAACGTGATTCAAATACTTACACATATGGAATTGTTGATCTTACAGATCATACACAGAGCCATATTACCATATAAATAGTGTCAAAGAAGAAATGGGACCATGTCCTGAGAGATTAAAAAAGCTGTTTGTAAAGTATGACTTTATAAAATCTTTCTCTTATCTCCCATGACAAGATCTGATGCTGTCCTTACCACTTAATACATGGAACCTTAATATTACTATGTGCAAAAGTATGTTGAAATCGACTCATGAATAGGACCATTGCCTTTTAAATAATGTTCTGCCTTAATATTATATTTTTAAGGTCTTATTTCATTCTCCCGATGGGATGAGGAATGGGAAGTTGTTTTTCCATCTCTTTGGGGCCTACAGGGAAGAGGACAAGATAGAAGGACCATTATGGAGTCAGGTGCTCAAGATGCCTACAGAAACCATAGTGAGGACCTTCCTTCATCAAATAATCAGGCTGCTCTTAGTTCAAGGGAAGTTCGTTCTGTATCCTCTCAATCAGCTACTCCAAATTATTTTCATCAACAAATAGATCATGAAGAGGAGCATTATAAAGAACATGATGCTCATGAGCTTTACCCTTTTGTTCCTATCCCGTGGTTGTCTGCAGAAAAATCAGTAAATACATCATCTAACAGTATGTCTTCTCCCACTTTAACATCTCATTGTGGAAAATGTAACAGTTCTGTGGGCCAGTCTCTAAATCAAACTGGAAAGATGAAAGTAAAGATCTCCGCCTTTGGGAAGGATCTATATCTGTTACTGAAGAAGGATAATCATTTTTTGTCTCCAAGCTTTGTGGTTGAAGAAAGAAAGAGAGACAAAAAGGAATCATTGAATACTGGGAATACAGACAGAGATTGCTATTATAGCGGTACTGTTCTTGGACATCCCGGATCATTTGCTTCCTTCAGCACATGTGGAGGGTTGGTAAGTTCAAACTATAAATATAAAGTTATGTAACCATTGTAAAGTCATATTCTAGAGACAAAACATTTAGGGTGACATGTATGAACGGGGCTGCACCAGAAGTCTGGCATCCTTTTAGCCAAAACACTAGCACAGCCCCATTTGTTCTATTTGTAACTAGACGCACTCCAATATCAGGCAAATTACAGAGTGCCCGCGGCACTTTGTAATGCACCTGAGATCAAGGGCTGTGTTGGAGGTGTGTTGCACTACAACCGTACAAAGTTACACATTTAGAGCTTTAGTACTGCAAATAAAGGCGCATTACTGCTGGAACAGGTAAACGACTTTAAAAGTGATTTACCTGAGCCAGAAATGTCGCTTTGTAGCTAGAAAGTGCTAAATCTATGACCCCCAGTAGGACAGGTTAATAGATTCAGGCACATTCTATGCTACAAATGCTCGCAAAAAAAAGTGTTTAGTGAATCTTTTATCACTGAATCTAAAATATTTCAACAAATCAGTGGTAGAAAATGCATTGATTTTGCCAGAACACAATGCTGTTTAGTGATTACCCTAAGAACTTTCACTAAGATTTATATTATTATTGATAAAATAGATTCTCTCAAATTGGGGTCAAAAAGTGGCAGTCAAAAAGTGAGCCTGGAAACTATAGGCATATAAACTTAACTTCTATTGTGTGTAAAATATTTGAAGGTTTTCTAAGAGAAACTATCCTGGGATATCTCAGTAAAAATAACCTAAATACATAGCACCAATATGGCTTTATGAGGGATCTATCCTGTCCATCTAATCAGTTTCTATGAAGAGCTAAGCTCCAAACTAGACCTGGGTACGGGTGTGGGTGTTGTGCATCTTGACATCTCAAATGCCACATAAATTGCTGCAAACTTTAGGAAACAAAAGATGGATCCTTTGGAGTAGGGGGAAAAACTGAGAGTCCAGGAAGACCCAAAAAATAAAACAGAAGTCAAACTAACCATGTACAACAAATGTCCAGGGAACAAAACAGAAGTCCAGAAGAGTGTCCAGGAGATACCACAGAAGTCCAGGTGCCCAGAGTACATGCAGTTCCTATACAGCACATAAGACAGGATACCAGCATGTCAGGAAAATCTTTGGCCCAGGCTGGAGCCAGAGGCTGGGCTAAATAGCTGGGCCTGATTGCAGACGTACTGCACCTAAAGGCCAGGTTCACACGGCTTATTTGGGCGCGAATTGGAGCCGTACTGCGCGCCGGATTTGCGCTGCAGTACGGCTCCAATCCATCTCTGTCATTACGGTAATCCACAGTTCTCATAGAGAACTATGGATTCGCCGAGCGGGGAGAAAGTGACATGCACATTATTTACGGCGTGTACGTGCCGTAGGTAATGACAGTCTATGGGGCCGGCGAGCTGCCGGCCCCCCACCCCGCTGCACAGCTGCCGGCGTAATTGCGGGGCCGGATTTCGCAAGAAGCCGTGTGACCCAGGCCAAAGAGTGCACACCAGCAGGGGTTAACGATTGCCGTGCTGCAAGCCCCAACAAACACGGAACTGCCCCAGGGTTAAGTGCCAGGTGGACCATAATAGGAATATTGAAAAACATTAGTCTTAAATTCAGTGTAAATTAGGATATAGCTGAGCCAGAGCAGAGAAGGGTGACCACGTTGGTTAAAGGATTGGGGGTTTGCAGTACTAAGCTAAAAAAGAATTATTTAATAACCATATACAAATATGTTAAAGGACAGTATACAGATCTCTTGCATGATCTTTTTACACCTAATCCTGTAACAATGACAAGGGGGCATCCTCTGCATCACAATCCTCTGCATCCTCTGTTTCACCGTCATCACAAATGGGGATTCTTTACTGTTAGAGTGGTGAGACTGTGGAACTTGCTGCCACAAGCGGCTGTGATGGTGGATTTATTGACCAAGTTCAAGAAGGATTTAGATGCCTTTCTTGAAAAATATATCAAGGGTTATGGTTAATAAAATCTGGAACTAGGTTGTTGATTCAGAGATTATTCTGATTGCCAGATTTGGAGTCGGGAACACATTTTTCTCCTATATGAAACAATTGACATCCACCTGATAGGGGTTTTCGTCTTCCTCTGTAGGAATGCTGTAGGATTATAACCTCTTTATGAAAATTAATCATATAACCAATAAAATAAATGAATTAGCATTTAAAAGACATGAACACAGTAAAAATAAAATGGCAACATGTTCACTTGGTGTCCAAAAAGAACAGCTCCTCCTGGCACACAAACAGAGTAGTACATTATGTATAGTACAGTACTATGCTTCGGAAAGAAACTATAAGATAGCCAGTCAGCCCATGCTCTTCAGCAGCACAGCATTCATTGTTTGATTCCACTTGCCTTTAATGTTTTACAATGCCTTAGAGTGTGAATCTGATGTGTAAATCGAGGTAAGTTAAATGTGGTTTCAAGTTATGATGGCTTAAAAAATCCAATGTATGTTAAAAGACCAAAGTCACCAAAGGGATCACTGTATGATATTTGTATGCTTTTGAGGCCAGCTTATGATTATACAAGTGATTTGTTCAGCATAAGTACATGAACACATTTTGTAGTGTATTTCTGAAGGTCTCTAAGATTTACTATACAAAGCTTGTCTGTAGTTAGATGGGATAGTCACTGCTATTTCTAGTTTCTCCGGCGGGGAGAAACTGACATGCACATTATTTACGGCGCGTACGCGCCGTAAACAATGCATTGTCTATGGTGCCGTGAGCGGCGCCCCCGCTGCACTCCGGCCCCGTCCCCATCCCGCCCCATATTCACCGCGGATTTGTGAGCTCAAAACGGCGCACAAATCCCTAGGGAAAAAGCCGTGTGAACACGGCCTAATAGAGACTATGATAGCAGTGACATATGTCAAATGGCAGACACCAATGGCACGCCCTGGACTCTATTGACTTGAAATGAGATCCATCATGTTATGTTGTTCTGATGAGAAGAACAGTGAAGCCTGCTGTGCTATTCCTTCAAATGAGATGGAACTACCTGAGGAGGCTCCAAACCTCACTAACAGTAATATAAATGTAGTAAAGTAAGGATTTTCTAACAAAAGTATTACAGTTGCTTATAGCCAATGAAACTACATCTTAAAATAAAATCTTTTAGTTTGTTTATCGACAATGAAGTTCTGGTTATGAGAAAGAACTGACAAGACAAGAACATTGGCAAGGGAATATATGGAACTGGTTACAATTGTAAATTGAGTCTTGCATTGACTTTTGAAGTGTGTTAATTTTGCTTCAGAACTTTTTCCACATATACTGTACCAGAAGTCATATGAGAAAGATTCTCTGGTCTATTTTTGTAAAAAAAAAAAAAATCCAAGGAAAGCGGATAAGGACAGGATCCAAAGCATCGTAAGACATAAATGTATGAGAACTGATATCATAAAAGGTTTTGTTTCTGCAAATGTCTCCAGTTCTCCTCTTTGCACTTTCCTTTAGGTTTTACAATACTTACCCTCAGTTCTATGTGTGTGCTGATTTTATAAATTAGGTTTGAACTTTTTACTGCATAATATCAGGAATTCTTATAAGTAGTGTTTCTTGAATCTACCCCTGTTCGTTTTGACATGCATGTAACTAAACTTTTAAAACAATTCAGGTTTGGGACATCACACACCCAATTTTCATCCGTGCCCCGCTACCCGTGTGCGCTCATCCCCCTGCCTGTCCACCCTGCCACGCTCCTGCTGCAGCCTCTGTCCCACGGCACGCGCGGCCCCGCTCCCTAGGGCGTGCACGCGCCGGCAGTGTTAAATTTAAAGGGCCAGCGCACCAGTAATTGGCTATTGCCGGACGCTGCCCTAATTTAAGCCTGCCTATTCCTGATACCCTTGTCGGATCTTTAGTGCCCATTGCCTATTGAGGAACCATTCCTGAGTCTTGTTCTGATTACTGTGTACCGTACCGTTTGCCTCCGTCCCTCGACCAAGAATCTTGCCGCCTGCCCTGACCTTCCTGCCTGTCCACGACCATGAACCATTGCCGCCTGTCCTGACCTAACTGCCTGTCCCCGACTACGAACCTGCCTTCCGATTTTGTACCACGCTACACCTTGGCTGCCTCCGCAAGCAAGTCACGTCAGGGGTAGCGACCTGGTAGACTCCCGCCGCAGCAAGTCCATCCCGCTGTGCGGCGGGCTCTGGTGAAAACCAGGACCTACTTAGATTCTGCTCCCTGGCATGGCTTACGCCATCGCTTGCGGTGGTCCAGAGGATCCACTACCGCTGCCCATGACAGTAAGATCCAGCCATGGATCCCGCCAAGGTGCCTCTGCCGTCGCTGATCTATCCACCATCGTGGCACAGCAATCCCAGCAGATCGCTCAGCAGGCCCAGCAACTCAGCCACCTCTCCGCCATGATGCAGCAGTTTCCTGGCCGCCCAGCAGCAACAACCCGCTGCTGTGGCGTCCGCTGCACCTTCGGCCTCAATACCGGCTGCTGGTCCAAGGCTCCGTCTATCCATGCCGTCTAAGTTCGATGGGGACTCCAAGGCTTGCAGGGGCTTTATCACCCAATGCTCTCTGCACATCGAGTTAATAGGGAACCAAGGTCGCATTTTGTGGTCAGCCTTTTTTCTGGGAAAGCTCTGGCCTGGGCTACCCCCTGTGGGACAGAAACGATCCGGTCACGGCTACCCTCCCGCCTTCCTCCCCCGAGTTCCGCAGCGTGTTTGGGGGAACCTGCCCGAGCCTCTTCTGTGAGAAACCGCCTTACTTAAACTGCGTCAAAGTGACTCCTCGGTGGGCGCTTACGCGGTACAGTGCCGCACCCTGGCCTCGGAACTGTCATGGAACGATGCGGCGTTAGCCGCCACCGTCAAGAAAGGCCTCTCCAGCCAGATCAAGGATGCCTTATCTACCCGTGATCCGCCTTCCTCCTCGAGTGACCTAATCTCTTTGGCCACTCGGATCGATATCCGTTTTTCTGAACGGCAAGCAAAGCTCTGTCAGGAACGCGAACCTGCCAGGGGCCGTCGGTTTCCCCGCCTAGCTCCTGTATTCCAGAGGCCACCACAGTTGTCCTCCCTGCCTGCTACTGAGGAACCCATGCAAGTGGACAGAGCTCACTTGACTCGGAACTGACCTGGCGGTGTGAAGAAAACCTATGCCTCTATTGTGCCAGCCCAGAACATTTCTGCTGGGGCTGCCCTCTTCGTCCTCAGCATTCGGGAAACGCACGCACCTAGGATACGTGGGAGAGGCGTCCCTAGGTGAGAGCAAGGCCTCTCCCCGTTTGACCGTACCCGTTCTACTAGGCACTGGATCAGGTGTCCGGATCCAAGCATCTGATTTTCTGGACTCTGGATCGGCTGGAAATTTCCTGGATGCTGCCTTAGTATCCAAACATAACCTCGCTGTGGTCCGCCTGTAGAAACCCCTAGTCATCTCCTCTGTCAGTGGGGAAATCCTCAGTGATCCAGTCCGGTTCCGCACCAAACCTCTGTTCCTTCAAGTGGAAGCACTGAATAAGGAGAGACTTGCGTTTTACATGTTACCCCGGTCTTCTTCGTCCATTCTTCTGGGTCTCCTGTGGCTGCAGCGCCATGCTCCCGTGCTCAACTGGCAGATGGGCGAAGTCTTGTGTTGGGGGTCAAAGTGTCAGTCTCGTCGTCTGGTGGCACCTCGCCTGGTGCTTCCCGCTTCTCCTCCTGTACCGTCTAAGCCTGTGGCGGGCCTTCCCGCTCCGTATCAAGAATTTGCGGACGTGTTCTCCGATATACAAGCGGAGACATTGCCTCCTCATCGCCCCTATGACTGCCCTATTGACCTCCTGCCCGGGACGTCTCCCCCACGGGGCGGGGTCCACCCGCTGTCGGTACCAGAGACCATGGCTATGTCTGCCTACATCAAGGAGAATCTCCAGAAGGGATTCATACGCAAGTCCTCCTCTCCAGCTGGAGACAGTTTCTTTTTCGTTTCTAAAAGGGATGGTTCCCTACGTCCTTGCATTGACTACCGGGGGCTCAACAAAATCACTGTAAAGAACCGCTACCCACTGCCCTTGATCACTGAACTCTTTGACCGGCTTCGAGATATTCACTAAATTGGACCTGCGAGGGGCTTACAACCTCATTCGGATTTGCGAGGGTGATGAATGGAAGACTGCCTTCAATACCCGTGACAGGCACTTCGAGTACCTTGTCATGCCCTTTGGACTCTGCAATGCACCTGCCGTCTTCCAAGAATTTGTCAACAACATATTCAGGGAACTCCTGTACACATGTGTCGTCTATCTGGATGACATCCTGGTGTTCTCTGCCAATCTTGAGTCCCATCAAGTCCATGTGCGACAGGTCCTCAAGAGGTTAAGGGCTAACCGTCTCTATGCCAAACCTGAAAAGTGCTTATTCCATCAGAAAAGTCTTCCATTCCTCGGCTATTTAATTTCTGACAAAGGCCTACAAATGGACCCCGCGAAATTGTTTGCCATTCTACAGTGGCCACGACCTGTGGGTCTCCGAGCCATACAAAGGTTTTTGGGTTTCGCTAATTATTAAAGACAGTCCTTCCCACATTTCTCCTCGCTGGTATCACCTATAGTGGCGCTAACCAAGAAGAATGCTAATCCGAAGCTCTGGCCGCCATCAGCAGAGGAAGCCTTTTCTAAGTTGAAGTCGGCCTTTGCCTCTTCACCTGTACTCTCCCGGCTAGATACGGAGAAACCATTCTTTTTAGAGGTCGGGGCTGTGCTTACTCAAAAAGGGCCCAAAGGCAAGACCCTCACATGCGGGTTATTTTCCAAAACCTTCTCGACCGCAGAGAGGAACTACTCCATTGGTGACCGGGAATAACTGGCCATCAAGCTGGCCTTGGAGGAATGGCACTATCTCCTCGAAGGAGCTCATCACGCGGTCAACATGTACACCGACCACAAAAATCTCCTCTAACTGCAGACGGCCCAACGTCTAAATCCCCGGCAGGCCCGCTGGTCGCTTTTCTTTTCCTGATTTGACTTTCTCATTCATTTTCGCCCAGCTGAAAAGAACGTCAATGCAGATGCTCTCTCCCGGGCTTCGGACGTGATAGGGGATGAACCCGCACCACGGCACATCATCCCTCCTGAACGACTAATCTCCGCTGCACCGGTAAATCTCTGTCAAATCCCTCCGGGCAAGACGTATGTTCGCCCGACTCTGCGGAAGAGGATACTTAATTGGGGACATTGTAACGGGTGCTGGTAGTGGATCCACTGGACCACCGCAAGCGATGGTGTAAGCCGTACCAGGGGGTGGAATCTAAGTAGAACCCGATTTTCACCAGTGCCCGCCGCAAAGCGGGATGGACTTGCTGCGGCGGAGAACTACCAGGTCGCCCCACTGGCGTGACTTGCTTGCGGTGGCAGCCAAGGCAGTGCGTGGTACAAAATCGTGAGACGTAGGCGAAGTCGGGGACAGGCAGGAGGTCAGGACAGGCGGCAAAGGTTCGTGGTCGAGAAACAGGAGCGTAAAGGTTCGGTACACGGAAGACAGGCTATGAGGCAGAAGACGCTTTCTCTAAAGGCAGTACGGCACTAAAGATCCGGCAAAGGTGACCCAGAAGGAAGGAGGTTAAATAGGGTCACCTGCCAGCCTTAACCAATAATGGGCGTACTGGCCCTTTAAATCCCCGAGAGCCGGAGCGCGCGCGTGCCTAAGGCGCGGGCATGCGCATACCGGCCGGCCAGGAGGACGGGAGGACGCGGGAGCGCATTCAGGTAAGGGGGAAGCCGGGACCCGACCCGTGGGACCGGCAGTTGCCGCCGGGACCCGACGGGCGGCAGCACGAGTGCGCCCGCAGCCCGGGCGAGGGGCTGCGGGACCACTCGTGACAGACATTGCTCTAGAATGGCTGGACATCCAGGGGTACAAATGTCTTGCTCCCTGATCTCTCACTTTTATTGGTGGCCTGACATCGTTAAAGATGTTCGTGCATTTGTGGCATCTTGCACTTCCTGTGCCCAGAACAAGTCTCCTCGTCACAAGCCGGCGGGTTTGCTTCAACCACTACCAATCCCCAACTGCCCTTGGACTCATGTGGCTATGGATTTTATCACGGATCTCCCTCCGTCTTCCGGTAATACCGTGGTGTGGGTAGTCACCGATCGGTTCTCAAAGATGGCCCATTTCGTTCCTCTGCCAGGTCTCCCTTCTGCTCCTCGTCTTGCCAGCCTGTTCTTCCAGCACATTTTCCGCTTGCATGGTCTTCCTCTGCATATTGTCTCAGACCGTGGAGTCCAATTCGTGTCCAAGTTCTGGCGCTCCCTCTGTGCCCAGCTACAGGTTAAGCTGGACTTCTCCTCGGCATACCATCCACAGACCAATGGGCAAGTGGAGCGGGTAAATCAGGTTCTGGGCAACTACCTACGGCATTTCGTTTCGGCACGTCAAGACGACTGGGCTAACCTGTTACCATGGGCCGAATTCTCATATAATTCCTTAGACTCGGAGTCGGCTGGGTCCGCTCCCTTCTTCATCGTTTATGGACAGCTTCCGCGCCCGCCCCTGCCCATCTCGGTGCCCTCTGAAGTTCCGGCCGTGGAGGATCTGGTCCGCGACCTAACGGCCATATGGGATCAGACACGCCTGTCTCTGCAACAGGCTTCTGCCCGCATGAAGAGGCAAGCAGACAAACGGAGAAGACCTTCCCCAGTCTACTCTCCCGGAGAAAAGGTGTGGTTATCAGCGCAGTACATCCGCCTTAAGATCCTCAGCTATAAACTGGAACCTCAGTTTCTGGGACCATTTGAGGTCCTCAATCGCATCAACCCAGTGGCCTACAAGCTTCGGCTTCCCCCTACGATGCGTGTCCCGAACTCCTTCCATGTCTCTCTTATCAAGCTGGTGGTCCGGAATCGTTTCTCCCGGAACGCTGCTCCTTCGACTCCTGTAGCAGATCCCACCAACATCTTTCCCATAAGAGAAGTCGTGGCCATGACGTCCCTTAGAGGGAGGCGTCAGTTCCTCATTGACTGGAAGGGGGTTTGGGCCAGAAGAGAGGTCCTGGGAGCCAGAGGACAATATTCCGGACCACAATGTAATCCAGAAATTCCTTCAGGTCAGAAAGAGGGGGAGGCCAAAGGGGGGGGGGGGGTACTGGCATGGATGCCCCTGTGATCCTCATCCCGGGTCGCAGGCGCATCCGTGCCCCGCCACCGGGTGGCGCAGCGACCCGCACGTCGTGTCGCGGGCGCGCTCATCCCCCTGTCTGTCCGCCTGTGTACTTACCTGGCCACGCTCCTGCTGCAGCCTCTGTCCTGCCTCACGCGCGGCCCCAGTCTCTAGGACGCTCGCGCGCCGGCAGTGTTAAATTTAAAGGGCCAGCGCACCGGTAATCGGCTATTGCCAGCCGCTGCCCTTTTTTAAGCCTGCTTCTTCCTGATACCCTTGCCGGATCTTTAGTGCCCATTGCCTATTGAGAAAGCATTCTTGAATCTTGTTCTGATTACCTTGTACCGTACCGTTTGCCTCCGGCCCTCGACCACGAATCTTGCTACCTGCCCTGACCTTCCTGCCTGTCCACGACCACGAACCATTGCCGCCTGTCCTGACCTATCTGCCTTTTCCCGACTATGAGCCTGCCTTTCGATTTTGTACCACGCAACACCTCGGCTGCCTTCGCAAGCAAGTCACGTCAGGGGTAGCGACCTGGTAGACTCCCGCCGCAGCAAGTCCGTCCTGCTTTGCGGCGGGCTCTGGTGACAACCGGGACCTACTTAGATTCCGCTCCCTGGCTTGGCTTGCGCCATCACTTGTGGTGGTCCAGAGGATTCACTACCACTGCCCGTGACAGCAAGCAATAATACTCTAAGGAGATTGTTAAAAAAAATCACAACTGTCAAATTCCATGTTAGAGTATGTAAACAATTTAGAAGGTCCCCTGCTGAAGGTTTTCCTCTACGAGTTAGAATTGCTTTATGAGACAAGAGCCCTCTATTACATAGACAGTGGTTAATCTGAATGGTCACCATGTAATGCTATACTCCTACTGCAGCAACCATTGCAGGAGAAATGCATAACTGTAGTGTGCCAGTGTTTTTTTTTTTTATTTCAAAAGAGGTCCTCTTTATCAAGAGGCATAACTTTTTCATTTTATTGTTGACATAGCCGTATGAGGGCTTTTTTCTGTGGAATGAGTTATATTTCTGATGGCACTATATAATGTAATGTATAATGTGTTGGAAAACCAAACAAAATCCTTTTTGTGGACTAGAATGGGAAAATGCGAAATCAAGTTTACCGTGCAGTACATGATTTGCTGTCTACACTTCTCTACATTGACACTGCAACACCAAGAAGGATAAGTCTTCTGGTTATGCACATCTAGGAAGTAGCAGATGTTGCTTAGCTCTGCAAATAATAAAATTTTAAAGCACCTATCTCCAATCCGTAGCACATGAGATAGATCTAAAAGCCACACTGAAAGCAAAATTGTTTAGCCACAAGCAGTCTCAAAAAATCAGATCAAGTGGTGTGAGATGATTGTGTAATGCCTCCTGTTTGTTGTCATGCCAGTTATCGCCACTTGTCCCAAACTGAAAGTGATAGAATCCTTGAAGTGAGACATATTGATCAATTACAGATCATTTTGCACCTATGCTGGGATGTCACCATTGTTTAATGTCCTAGTGGTTGAGAGAACAAAGATGAATTGGAATGACAGCAAGAGGTGCACTGAGGCCAATCTTTGTGCGGACTAATCGCCTGATTGGAAGAATGGCGCATAGTGTTCCATTCTGTACTACAAGTGAAATTGAAAGTCACATCTCAAACCTAAGGTGCCAAACAGTGTTGACACAAATAATCAGAAGGCATTTGCACAACATTGAGCTAAGAACTGGAAACCTAGCTACAGGTGTTCCAGTTATCTCATACCACTCTCAAAGTATATCAAGATGTACAAAAGACAGAAAAGACGCTGGAATTGGGGCATTTCCTGTTCAGTGTTAGGTCTCATTTTTGTCTCGGATGTACTGGTATTCAAAGATTGGTCTGTAGACCTCATGGGCAATGCCATAATGAGGCCTTCATAAAGAAACATCACACTGTTCCTACTCCCAGGATCATGGTGTGAAGTGGCATGATGTATGGTAACTGGACCCCTCTATTCTTTACTTTAGTTACACTAACAGTACGGTGTCAGGACCAGATTGATGCTTAGGCAGAGTTAGTCAATTGCCTAGGGCACTTCTTCATGCCTGTCGGAAAGGAGGTGCAAAGATATATGGACACCTCCCCTTTCACGGGTTTTTTAGTTTTCAGCCCTGCAACTAATTCCAACTGGGACCAGAAATAACTCTGGTCCCTACCATTTAACTAGAGGGCAGGGCATAATAGGGGCAGTAAGATGGCTGACTTTGGGGCCTTCATTAGGCTTCTGTCTGTCATGACTACCAATCGGCATCCCAAGATTGCGTCACAAGGGAGACAATCGGGGGTTGAAAGGGTGCACCGCTCCCTACTGCATATCTGCCTACATGCTATGGTTTTGTTGATAAGGCAGTCATGAGTCTAATGAGTGCCAACAGCCCTGCCATTTTAAGCTCCTTCCCCCCAAAAAAGTAAAAAGGCAGACTGAATTGCAACTATTCAGCAAAAAAAGTATTTACAACGCTTAATAACAAGTTTTATTATCCGGGTTTGTTGGGAAGTGAAGAGTTCAATTTGGGAACAAAACCTTTAAAGTCCAGAAAAAAGCTTTGGTCTCTTATTTGAGCGTTACATTGGTACGACATGGTCGGAGGGCGATGTGGGCCCTCACAAAAAAATATTGATGGTCGATGATAATGATCGCCGATGCCCAATTAAAGTTATGGTAGAGAACAACCCTTCATTTTACCCCCAAAACAGGGCTGAAAAACTAAAATTAAAACCAAAACAGTCAAAGGATACGTCTACTCTTAGACAACACACTTAGGTTTAAAAGCCACAGAAAAAAAAAAACCGACCATTCACTACCTGCTTGTACACAGCGACCCTTAAACCTGCTCACCCCAAATTAAAAAGTGCCAGAAGGAATATTATTTGAACCATCATTTTAACTGGCATTGACTATCCCTGTGTGGAAGCAGCATGACCCTTAAACCTGTCTGACCCCAGATTTTAAAAAAATGCCGGAAAAAGGAGTCTTTCAAACCCCCATTTTTGTTTCACTGGACTTGATATCCTGTCCTGGGCCAAGCATGACCCCCAAAACCCGCAACCCCCGATTAAAAAAGGCCCGGAAAAAAGGGTTTTCAACCACCTTTTGTTTCACTGGGCATTGATATACCTTCCTGGGCCCAGCATAGCCCCAAACTGCAGACCCCCAATTAAAAAATGCCGGAAAAGAAGTCTTTCAACCACCATTTAATTTCACTGGACAAAACTTCCTGTCCTGAGCCACGCATGGCACCCAAACCCGCAGACCCCAGTTAAAAATGCCGGAAAAAGGAGTCTTTCAAAACCACCATTTTTGTTTCACTGGGGATATACTGTCCCTGTCCTAGGTAGCGCTTGCCCCCCCGTATGAGTGCGGACAATTTGGGTTCACTTGGAAATATATGGTTAAGTCCCGTTCCACCAGGTGCCCTTTTTCTTGCCCTTCTTTTTTTTCTTTTACTCAAAGTGGGAGGGGAAATTGTCTCTGTATTTGTTCTCTGTCCGTGCTCCTACTCCCTGTCCTCTGAATAACCCCCAAACTGGTTAATTTTCTGTACCTCCTTGTACAATTTAGAGGAATTTTTTTAACAGCTATTTTGTAATGAAGTTTTTTAGTATTTAATTAGAAAAAACATTTTTAAATAGGATGGAATCCCCATGTCTTTGTTTTTTTTTTTAATTGTTTTAAATGGGGTTTTTCAATACAGGGGTTTATACTATGTTAAAGACTTGCAAAAAAAAAAAAATCATTTTGCAATATGTGTCCCTTAAAGTGTCCCCCATTCCTGTTTTGACAGCACCATCACCCCTTTAGCCCTCTTTACAATTGGAAGAACAAATGTTGTTAGAAAAAATTTTTTTTATAATAGGACCGTAGTATAGCTGCTGTCACAGCAAAATTCCCCAAAAATTTTTAAGCAGACCCCTTGAGCCACTTTGGACAATTGTGAAGAACAAAATGTCTGTTAGAAAAACATTTTTTTTATAATAGGACCGGTAATGCTGCATGTCCAGCAAAATCCCCCAAAAATTCAATGCATGACCCTTGAGCCACTTTGGAAAAAATTTGAAGAACAAATTCTGTTAGAAACAAAAATTTTTAGAATAGGCCGTATTTTTGCTGCATTTTTAAAAAAGCTACCCAAAAAATATAAATATACTTTCAGCCACTGTTAAAAATTTTGGGGGGGGAAATGCCCTTAAAAGCCCCATTTCGTTCCAAAA